>VDFB02114612.1:0-32783 GCA_007258455.2 Sequoia sempervirens | reverse complement strand
CAAAATTCCACATTCATCATGTCCTAGTAGCAACACTTTATCATAAAGACTCAAATGGCAATCTATTGCGATGTGTGTATTCAAATAAAGCCAACCCTAGTATCAACAAGGATCACAATAACATATATGGGTTATATACAAGCACAATGATTCTAGTGAGGCAACTCCTCAAGGAAGATCACTATTGGCATATCATGACAACAACATTTACATCAACACCAACAAGTGCTCCAACATAGTTGATGGTCATTGAAAAGAAAAAACTAAAGATAAATAATTCATCCAATAGAGTAAATTATTGTTATGATGTTGTAGAAATTACCATGATGAAAATTCATTTGTGAGCATCATGTCTAAAATCAATTATCTATGCATACTTTTTTAGTTGGGAGCATCTTGTCTCATCCATTATGTTATTTTGTCATGACATTGAACTATCCACCCAATCATTCCATTAACATCCATCTTCCATATCTACCTTAATCTTAACAAATACTAGAGGAAGAAACTTCAACACATGCTCTTGGAAAACTCTTGATATGGTCATCCTTTTTCGACCACATACCATCTTATACATGTGTCATCATTTACATAGCCCTGTTAAAGCCTTTTGCTTGGATAAATTGTTTTATCTCATTGAGAGAGTCATTTGGATTCAAGTCCCTTATATAGATCCTATACCATAAATGGTATCCTCCACATCCCTTACCTATACATTTCTATCACACTAGTCCATTCATCCACTCATAGTGTCCCATAGCTTGCTAGACACAAGGGGAGGTGATTGCATCTTAATTTGGAATAAATCTTGATATATATCTCCTAGCCCACTTGGTGATCTAGATACCTTTCAAGACAAACAAAAAAACCTTCTAAGAATTTTCCATCATCCCATGAATAATTTATCAAAATATCCTCATTGCTTGCAATCTAGACATTCCAAAGTGATATCAAACCATCTAACAGATTTTGTTCTTATCCTTGCTATAAATATTGATCCACTTTTATCTAAACTATCATCAGGATGTATCCTTCCAAATCACTATCATCAATCAATCAAATGAAATCAATCAACTTTAGCTTGGCTAGTGACAATGTCATGTCCCTTTTTCTAGTTACAAGACATAATAACCCAGCCAAAATAACCTTGGATAGAATAACCCGGTCACAATAACCCAAGGACAAAATAACCCAGGGTCATAATAACCCAAGCCAAAATAACCCATGGACAAAATATCCCCTATAAGAATATAGAGAAAGGAAAACAAAATGACCATAGGTTATTCTGTCCATGGGTTATTTTGACCATGAGTTATTATGTCCATGGATTATTATGACCCTAGGTCATTTCGTCCTTGGGTTATTATGACAGGATTATTATGTCAAGGGTTATTGTGGTCGGGTTATTATGTCATGATACCCCTTTTTCTAGAAAGATAGTTGCAGAGTGACATCTAAGAAATATTCTACATTCCACCACAAAGGAGTCAATTAGCCTACAGCCAAGGAACTGAGATCACCCAAGAACCATGTACATTCTACCTAGACTTCAAAAGGAAAGGGTCAATTTATGGAAAGGTATCGCTAATAGAAGATCACCATGATAAACAATCCAATTTCACCTCTCTAGTTCCAGGGTAGATCCAGACATTGCTTTGCATCCCTCTACAAGAGCACATATCAAGTTGTGAATTGGAACATACAATCTAAAAAGGCATGTGTATATCATATCCAAAACTCATCAATAATGGATTAGGTTTCGAAAAGATACCGTCGTCAGAAGATGATTGTACTAGGCTCTCAATAGTTAGTCCTTCAAGTAAATTGAATGGGTTTCCTCTAGAATGTGCATCACCAATCACGAAGTATCAGAAAGAAGGAAATTGAGCCAAGGAAGTGTGTCAATAGGTTTATAAGGTGGAAAACTTACTCCAAAAGACTCTACTTGGCCTTAATGTCATCCTAGTGTAGCATGTTAAAATTCAAATTTTGGGCTTTCACGCTATTTTGGCTCAAGTTTGACCCATTCCTTGAGGGAGAATGTTAGCATATAAATATAGGGAGTCAATTCTTGTAATAGTTGTCAGATTACTATGTCACTTTTTTGTATTTTGGGACACTTATTTTCTAATTCCTTTTATGGATGAAAACCCATAGGATATTGTGATCATCAAGGACGAAAATCCAATGATCACTAGGATCGAAGGATGAAATCCTTTTGGTTCTTGAGGGTATTCTCATTCAAGGATTGCATAGGAGCTTCAAGAAATCTATAAGGAAGTTAGTAAAAAATATCTAACTTAGAATCTCATTAAGGATAAAATTACAATAGAATTTCCTCAAAAAGTATTGTCACACCTCTTAGTTATCACATGAAGGCTGGTCAAAAACCATCCACCACCTATCACAAAAAATATTTTTTATCCATTTGTGATGGCACCAATGGATAGGGAACCTCCTACATCCAGCTAATAAAGGTTGATTGGTTCATGGGTCGGTGAAGATAGCACATAAGTCAAATTTGTTAATTTTCTTTTTTTTACTTGCTCATATGAAATTTGTTTGCATATTAATTTGTTTTTGTTCCTCCCTCTTATTGGAACAAACATTAAATTGTGCACTCATTACAATAGATTGTAGGGATTCAACAAGGCCTCTCCTATGAGGGTTTATTACAACAATAACTTTTAGCCTTGTAATCAATTCATCAATTCTTTTTGGTTGTTTTCCATTTTCCATAGAATATTTTCATGTGTTTTTGGGGGATGTCTAGGAATTGAGGGAGGAGTTTGAAGTAGTTCTTGTTCACAAGCTCTGAGTGAAATAATGACTATGTATTTGGTGAGCACGGGTTAGGGAGGAGAAAAAACACAGAACACTCACAAGTTTCAATAGAAGAATGCAAAAATAAAGTTTTTTTTTAGCAACTTTAACATTTGGCACTTGCCAAACTAGCTTAGTATGACCAAGCCTTGTTCAGTTCATGTAAAAAAACAAAAGTAGCATCTTAATTGTGTCATAGCTTTGTGCACTTACCCATAAGTAAACACACATATTATGAATTAATGACTTTCTATGAAAGTGACCTAATGAATTTAATGCATTTAGAGTATGATTCTTTAATTAGGAACAAGACATGGTATTTTGTTCCTACACCTTAGAAAGAAAATTTATTTATTTATATTGTTTTTATAAATTCAAATATAACTCCAATAATGAAATAAGTGAATATAAGGTAGGTTTGTCAATAGGGTTTTTACTTAATGATATGGTATATATTATAATGAAATCTTTTGCTTGGTTCCAAAATTGAGTATCATTAAGATATTTCTTATTTTTTTTAGCTCAAAAAACTTAGGAGATACACCAAATGGATGTAAAAACTACATTTTTAAATGGTGATCTTCAAAATAAAATATGTCTCAACTAAAAAATCAACTATTTATAAAGAAAAATATGCATGTAAACTCAAAAAAAGGGTATTTTCTTAAACAAGATTCTAGAGTTCAATATGTAAATATATTAATTACTTATTTCAATCTATTAGATCTCTATTTGTTATTGTAATAATGATCTATTAATTGAAATTAAAGATGGACATATAATCATAATGTGTTGTATGTGGATGACTTACTCATTATAAGTATTCTTAATTATCTAATCCACAAGTACACACATAAACTAAATTAATCATTTAAAATAATAATTGGGTTGATCATTTATAAAGAATGGTTACTTCCAAGATTAGTATTATATTATAATATCTCAAGAAAATTATGTACATGTTTTATCTTAAAATTTTATTATGGACATTGTAAATGGGCTAATATACCTATTGATGTAGGTATTAAACTAGACCCTAAACCATCATGTGAAAAGATTAATATTATTTTGTATAAATAGTGGTAGGAATTTGAATCACCTTACTCTATCCAAGCCTAATATTAATGTATGTAGTAGGTACTATATCTAGATTGGCACAAGATCCATATGTGGATCACTACAAAATAGAAAAAAAAAATTATATAAAAGGTATACTTAATTGTGATCTTTATTAATCCTATACCAAGAATGTTAATGACCTATTTATTTATTCTGATGTTGACTATGCTATTAATTATATTAATAAGAAATTCACTTTTGGTTATGTATTTAAATATTAGATAGGTGCTATTAATAAAAATTAATGTAGTCTAGCCTTTTCATCTTTAACAATTAATATAAAATTTAAATAAAAGTGGAACAAGAATCTTAATGACTTAAAAGGCTATTGAATGATATTCATATGGGTAATAGTTAAAGTATCACTTTATTAGGTAATATTCAAACCTGTATTGGTCTTACCAATAATCTTGTTCAAAATCAAAGAATAAAGCATATTGAAATACATGCACACTTTATTTAAGAAAAAAATATCAATTATGAAATTACTTTCTAATTATATGATCAAACTAATGATTAGCTAGTAGTTGTATTTGCAAAACCTCCTATGTAGTGCCAAAATTTATAAATATAGAATAATCCTAGCTCTCAATGAGTTACAAAAAAGGGAAAGTGGGCATGACAATGAAATTTCCTACTAGATAATTTTTATTAAAAACCTATGGGGACTTGTAAGACCTATGTACATTAGATAATTCTTAAGGGAACATGTAATACCTACAATCACTTGTAATACTTATCAGTATTATGTGACACATGTAAGAACTATAAGTATTGTATTTAAGATTTCACACCCAAATTTGTACTTAATATTTAATCAATTTACTCAACTACAAATGAAGGAAATTTTAATATAAACTAATTTTCAAATTAAGAGGAAAATAAATACTATATAATTTTAACTAAAAAAACAATAAAAACACACTTTAAATCTTTAAAAGCCTAGTGTGAGCAAGTGAAATAATGAAAGGTCCATCCTTTGTTACAGAGGATAATAGTTACAAGTCTTCAAATATTTCATATCAAACCCATTGCATTGATTGATAGTATCAATTGTTCACATATTATGTTATAGTTTTGAAAGAAAGTTGTACTCCAAAAAACTATTAATAATTCCTTTAATTTTAAGTGGAAAACTCAAAATTAAGAAAAAATATATATTTTTTCATAAACCCCTCCCTATCTAGTATTTAGTAAATTATACATCCATTATTTTTCTAGTTTATAAACTTATGTTATTCTTTCATACTTATTAAATTGCAAAATGATATTACACTAAACAAAATCATCTAAAATAGGAGAAAGGGATTATGGTGAAATTGTAAAGGAGGCACTCAAAACAAAATAAATTAATTACAAACTATCCACTATGATAACTTCGTCAATAATTCTAGTGGAATGTGGAAAGTTTGTGATGTAATCTAGTGGCACATTTAAGCACAATTAAAAGTATATGTTTAGGGATAGAAATCAATCAAAAGATAAAAATGATCATATCTCAATGAAGGATAGACTCCCCAAATCAAGATTGAAACAAGTAGATGGACAACATTCAAAGAAGAGGGGAAATAGAGAATGTTCTTATTTTGCACTACAATGATGATAGAGATTCTAGAATGAGGCTTTATAATTGATTATTCTAAATATAATGACATTATGTTCAAACAAGAAAATATCTTAAGTGTTGAGGCTATGATTTCCCTTATCATTTCAACACTTTTCAAGTTTGTGGCTTTGAGTTAAAGTTTAAACAAGGGGAAAAAAATTAAATAATAAAAACCATCAAAGTTAATTATTATATAAGTTATATAATTAGTTATGTATCTAAAACATGATATATTTATTTTTGTTACACTTCTTTCACAACTAAAACTCTTTTTATATGTTACAAGAAACAAATATGAATTACTAACAATTACAGTATGGCTTTAAATATACTCCTGGTATGCCTTATGCAATTGAATAAAATTTTACTAAATATTCTACACAAATTTTTATATTAGTTGCTCAAGTTATATCATAATAGAATATAAAGGATGCTAATTACTTTTTTTATTCATACTAATATTAAATTATTTAATACACAAAAAAATATTTTCTCAATAATAATAAATGGAATGGATATTTTATAATAAAAAAATAAAAGAAGTAGCTAGAATCCAACCAATAACCTTGAAGATCTATGTTATTTTTCTTCATTTACTTATTTTTTTTTATACATAAGAGTTTATATTATATTAATTTTAATAAGAAAATACACCCGTCTGCTAAGCAGAAAAATTCACTGACCGACCAAAGCCCAGAAACTACCAAACTATTCGTGTCCATTACAGAGGATAGATTCAAAGCAAAATGTTTACCAAATTGGCATTATGGCTGCCAGAACCAAAAAACACTATACACAAATACCCCTATTAGACTATATCAAAATTTTGCAAAGAAAGGAAAGCATAGAATTCACAAAAACCCATTAAGACTAGCAAAGGACACAAAATCCTCCACCCATTCAAATCCACTAGCCACCATTAACCCTAGCAACTTTTTTAGGTACTCCACTGCCACAGCCACGATTATTTGATGGAGCATGAGAAGTGTGCTGCTCAAATCCAAGAGGAAGGGAAGGAATTTGATTGCCTTGTCTGAGTTCCGCAGGAGCTCCAAATCTGTAGGACACAGTATCCCCGTACCAATTATTGCCACTTTCAAAGTCTCCTCCACACCACTCACCAAGTCTTTACGAAATAGATGGAACAACAACTCCTTCGCTTCTTCCTTTGGCACTCGGCTATCAAGTACAGAGAAGCCAAAATATGTGAAGAAATATGAGCATTATCCCTCCCATACTCATTTCAATCAATGTGTGCTCTCCCCACAACCATTTTTATTGCTACAACCACAAGAGGATCATTATTGAGCAAGACACGCTTTAACCTTTGATCTGTTATCTCACAGAATGTGGCCTCTCTCATTTTTTCCCTTAGAGAAATTGGAGTGTCAACACTGAACCATGCCAGGCCCTCCACCAAAATTGCAATTACAGATTTTGAACACCCAACTGAAGCCATCCTCGAATGACTCCAAAATTTGAACAAAGGCTCACCACTAACTCTCCACCTTCCATAGCTTTCCCACACCAAAATTCTAACTTTACAACAAAATCAACTTGAGTAATCATAAATAGAACCCGCGACAGCTGATCAATTCTAGCTTCCCACAAGCCAAACATTATTTTGATGCAAGGCAAGCTATCCTTGCATGAACGATCATGTCCTTCCTCACTTGCTCTGTATGCCAAGCTTTCCTTAGAAAACATGCTCTTAACTCTCAGCCATCATTACAATAACTCACCAAAACCAAGGAGACCAAGCACATGCCCCACCTGCCACCTCACAAACCAATGATGAGCCCTCTACTAGCTTGGAGGGTCACTCGTCCAACCACCCAACATTTACTTATTTTAATATAACTCACTTGCCTTAAAAAAATGACATTAAACTCACCTTGTCTCTAAAATTTTGATATTTAGCTTTAAAATCTATGAACATAAGGTTGACTATTAGAAAACTAAAAATATAAATCTTAAAAATTAATTGATATGAATCATGGTTTGTTGTCTTGTCATGCCATGTAATTTTTCCTATTGTTTACAAAATAGATAAATTTTGTAGCTTTACAATTTTCTGAAAAAGTTAAACATTGTTATGACAAAAAATATATAATAATCCAATCTTTAAAATGTGGATCACTTGAATGTCATATTTGGTTGCAATAGAAATGATCCTATATCTCTCCTAATCTTTAGTAAAATTCTTCTTGAAATATCCAAGGTACAGATAGAAAAAGAGTAATAAAAAATTATAAAGCATATATAATGCTCATGATCTAATTGATAAATAATCTTTCCTATAATATATATTAAATTTTAACATGTATCCAAAAAATGGAGAAATTACTCTTCAACCTTCTATAGGGCTTGAAAACAAACCCACCCCTAAGCATGAAGGTTCCCAAGATAATACAGTTCCATAAAACACCCACAAATAAGTATACATAATGAATACATATTTAGTGCAAGATCCCATTCGTATTTACAACACTTACAAGTTTCAAATGGACTCATATAGAGGAGAAGAAGAGGGAATTAGAATGATAATAATCCCCACAAAAATACTGCATTCTTCTCTCATTATTACCAACACCACAAAACACTCACACATCCATTTCTCCTCAACAACATCACACGCATAACACCACCTTCATATCATATAAAATTTATAATTTATGCCGAAGGCGTATCCTTATTTGAGTTTGACGGCCTAATTTTTACCATTGACAGCTCAAATCATCCAAGGAAGGATGCAAGATGATGGAAATAACATTGGCCGTTCATTTTCATCACTAAAAATTTTTTGCTGAAATTTTTTCGCATTCGTCATTTGCAATTCACTAGCTCCAAACTTTACCCGCTTTTATTTTCTTGATGCCATCTACTTGTCAAAGGTTGTAATCTGGGATTTTGGGATTCCAAACCTCTCCATGTTGGTCCCCATTTGCACCATTTGGTAAATCATTATTCAATTGATAATAAATAATGAAAAATGAATATTCTTACATTTGCAAGGAATTCAAAATTAACATTGATGTCATTAACATTGATTCTCGTTGATACCCACATTAATCTTGAAATTTTTCACTTGTAGTGGTGTTAATATCAATAGGCATCTGTTATATCATTTTTCACCATTTTTCAGTTGTTTTCTACCATTTTTTGTTGCTTTCCCCACCACTATTGGTTTCCTTCCTCGCTGGTATTAACCTTTCACTTCTCCAATTTGGTGAGCTATAGCTTGAAAATAAGGTTTCAACAAGGGTTTTAGAGTATGTTTATTAAAATGAAAATTATGGCCAAGATCCTAATAATGAGCACATTTAGGTTTTAACATTATGGCATCCTTTACCCTTTGTAGTTAAGTATATATTAGCATAATTAATATAATGTATATTTTATATAAAAATAAATAAATTATAAATAATATAATTATACTACTTATTATTATATATTATATTCTTTAGCAAAACTATCAAATATATATGTGTGTGTGTGTGTGTGTGCATAAATATTATAATTAATAATTAATAATAATTATAATTTTATATAATACAAAATATAAAATTAATATATTATATATATTAAATATAATACAGATTAAATTATATATAATATAATTATATTTATTGTTATATATAATACTATATATAAGTTATATTATTATTATATATTACATTTTATAATAATAAATATTAAATATAAATATGAAATTATTATACTTAATATTTAATATACTTTTATATAGAACAAATTTAATTAATTAAGTATTATTTGATTATGAAATATTTGCATACATATTTAAAACATAAACCAATGCAAATGAAAAAAGTTGTCATCCAATTGACAAAAAATACTGCAAATGAAAATAGAATGTTCCCAACTAGTTGTCAAATCAATATTTATTTGACTTCTACGGGATAAGTGAGATTTTGGAGGCTTTTACCTGATATTTTAGAGGATTTTACCATTAAACTATAGTTTGTTTACCCTTAAATGGTAGTCAAAACTTGTTTTCCAATGACTCAATAGTGGTTTACAAGCGTGAGACTTGTTTTAAGCTCAAATCTCACACTATATGTAGCCTATCAACTAATAAAGAGAGAGAAACTCAAAAGATAGAGAATGAGAGAAAGAGACAAATTTAGATAGATAGATATCGAGAGAGGGATATGGAGATAGAGATTGAAAGAGAGGAATAGATAAAGAGAGATAGAGCATGAGAGAGATAAATATAAGAGATACAAAGGAAAAGAGAGAGAAAAGAGAAACTAACTTTTGATTGGTTGTTTCATGTCAACAATCCAAGGATGGCATGTGTCCTTAGGTAGTTCTAATCAAGGTAGCATGCCATTTGATTAAGGATATGATAATTCACCTTAAAGACCTCTTCAATGTACCCATTGCGCACTTAAGGAGACAAACATATAGAGAGAGAAAGAGAGAAAGAGAAAGGAAGGGAAAAGGGAGAGGGAGATAGAGATAAGATATAGATAGGTGGAGAGAGAAAAAAGAGAAAGAGAGCAAGAGAGGGAGAAAAATGAGACAAAGGAGGAGAAAGAGACGATAGATAAAGAGAGAGGAACAAAGATAGAAATAAAGGGATAAAAAGAGGGATAGGAAGAAAAAAGAGAGAAGAGAGAAACAAATATAGAGATATAGATAATGATAGATCAATAGAAATAGAGAGATAAAGAGGGAGACAAAGAGATATAGAGAGATAGGTATAGATATAGAGGAATAAAGAGGGACAGAGAAAGAGGTAGAGATAGTGAGGGACATAGAGAAAAATGGATAAAGGAAAAGAGAAAGAGAGAAGAGGAGAGAGACATAGAGATAAAGTCACATAAAGAGACAGGGAGATAAAGATAAATAGAGGGAAGAAAAGATATCCCCCTTTCTATGTCTATCCCTCTCCCTCTATATATATTGAGCTATCTCTCCCTCTCTCCCCATTCTTCTTCTCTCTCCCTCTCTACGTATCGCTCTCCCTCTCTCCCCCCTCTTCTTTCTCCCCCTCTTCTACTTATCTCTCTCCCTCTCTCCCCCTGTTCTCCCTCTTCCTCTTCAACCTATCTCTCTCTCCCTCTCTCCCCCTCTTCTCTATCTCTCCTCTACCAATCTTTCTCACTTTCTCTCCCTCCCTCTCTCTCTATCTCCCCCTCTCCCTATCTCTCCCCATCTCTCCCTCCCTTGCTCCCTTTGTATCCCCTATCTATCTATCTTTACCTCTCTCTCCATTTCTCTTCCCATATATCTCTATCTCTCTTTCCCTTCCCATATATATCTCTATCTCCCCCTACTTCTTTCTCCCTTTCTCTATCTCCCCTTATTTCTCTCTCCCTCTCTCCATCTCTATTTACCTATCTCTAATTCTCTCTATTTGTATCTCTTTTTCTCTCTCTCCCTATCCTCCCCTCTTTATATCTCCTTATATCTCTCTATCTCTCTCACTCTATCTCACCATCTATATCTCTTTATCTCTCCCCCTCTCTATTCCTCTATATCTCTCTATCTCATCCTCTCTATCTCTCTCTTTCCCTCTTCCTCTATATCTCTCTATCTCGTCCTCTCTCTCTCCCTCTCTATCTCCCTGTCTCTCTTTGTATTTATCTCTCCCTCTACCTATATCTCTCTATCTATTTGTCTTCATCTTCCTCTCTTGCTCTATCTTCATCTTTACCTCTATGTTCCTCTCTCTCCCTATATCTCTAGACATGTCTCCCTCTCTCTATCCATTCATCTATCTCCCTCTCTACCCCTCTCTATATATTTATATCTTCCTTCTCTATCTATCCCTCTCCCTCTCTTTATCTCACCCTCTCTCTCTCGCCCTCCCCCCATCTATCTCTCCATCTTTCCAACCCTACCTCTCCCCCTCTCTCTCCCTCTCTCCTTATTGCAAACATAGCATGAGTCTTTTGGTAATGGAGACTGCTTATCTTCCTGATTTAGAGGTTTTTTTTCAATCATGTTTGGAACCCAACAAGTGGATGCATAGTTTATTTGAAGCTATCACTTCTCCATTGAGACCTTTATTGCATAAACAACATCATTTACTAAATGGCCTATCAATTGACCTCATGTATTGCATAAATATATGCAAAAAAATAGACCAAAATTTATCTGAATTAACCTTCCACACTTCTTCGACATACCCATTGCACAATAAAATATGACTACTAATTATGACACTCTTTCCAAAAATTTCCCATACATTTACCATACATTTACATTAAAAAATAAATAAATAGAAAAATATTTTAAAATCTCGTTAATAAAATAAATTTAAAGTATGTCTGTCAGACCCATTGGGCATAGTTTGGATTCCAATTTTTCTACTTCTCATATACCTCTTAACTTCCCCAAACAGAATTTGTCATGCAAGGAACAACAGTGAAAAGACTGGCATCAGGTCATTCTAGTGATTGATATGCGGTACATATTATTCCATGATGAATCATGCAGTCTGATTCTAAGCTTTCATATAATTCTCTGTAGCAATATTTTAATACAGAAATAGAACTCTTTTTACCATATGGATTGAACTATGACATACTTGCTATAGATTTCATAGTGAGGATTTTATAAAAGGGGGAGCTTCCTGCTCCATGGCCTGTGCCAGTTCTAGCTGAAACTTTTGCATGGCCTCATAGGGCAAACAAATAGGAACCAGTATTCCTTCAATTCCATCACCATTTCGATGATGAATGAAAAAGCTAAGGAGACCAGGCACAACTCCCACCCCACCTTTGGCAGGCCCGCCATAGACCGCCTTGCCCCACCCAAAATCCACATCTCGAAACCCTAGCTTGGTCACATCAGAAACTATATAACTCCCCACCCCAGTAAAATGGGGTCGACCCTTGACCTCCATCAGGTCTATCACAGAGCGCATGTATTCGTCATTAACGGCTCTTTTGGCCCTGTTAATTAGCTCCACTGCGTAGGACAAGGGTTTGTTCACCAGCACTCCGGCTGTGGTCTTTGCGCAGGCGAAGCTGATTGAGTTGCCGTAGTAGCCGTGCGGGAGCGGCGGTTCGAATCTGGAGCGGGCGTTTAATGGGAACATGAACCGTACCTCCTGCTCTGCCGGCATGTTGAGGGCTCTGGTTCTCAGACGCCACAGGCACCCTGATAATAATTCAAATGTAGTGGTTTTTCCGGGCACTTGTCTTTTCAGGGACGCGATTTCCTTGGGCCCGAAGAAGAAGGAAATGTGGCTCATTTCGTTTACAGGCACGATCTGCTCTGGAACTTGATCGTATTCGTAGAGAGGGAAGTCGATTGATGGTTTTAAGCGGGGTTTAAGGGTTTCTCTTTCCCATACTGGAGGAATTGACGGGCCACTTGCTCCCGTGGCTATTTCGGCCAGAGCTTTCATGAACTGGAACAGTCCCGTCGCGTCTGCCATGCAGTGGTTCAACAGCACGGCGAATATAAAGCCTTTGCATTTCAAACGCGTTACCTGCAAATTCGTCACAAGTATAGACATTTAAATTTACAACAGTCCACGGAAGTTTTAAAATTAGAAATAAGATCAATTGAAAAGAAATATAAAAATATTTAATTTTTATAGTTTTTATGGTTCAACAGCACAGCGAAGATCTACAAACCGGAATGAGAAGAAGGGGAGAGTTGATGACAGTCTGCGGGCTGAGAATGTCGTGCAGCAGGTCATCCCAACCGGGAATCGGCGGTTGCAGATCTCCAAACTCGGCCAGCGTAACATCCGCATCTGCTTCCACAAACAGAATTCCTTCGCCTGTACAGTCCACTGCCAGTTTCCCAGCGGCCGCCTCTCTGAGCCTTCCAGCAAAAGGATAGTAATGCACCAGAACCTTTCCCAGTGCTTCTTTGATAATTTTAGCAGGATCTTGGTACTCTTTCAGAATATTATGCTTATAAAACTGAACAACAGGGATGTGAAATCTCAGGCCCGCTTGATCATCAATGTTGGAAAGATAGAGAACTTCCCTGGGAGTAGGCAAAGAAGGAGCCACCAGGACGGCTTCCTGCCTTTTCACCTTGAACTTGAGACCAGCCATGGAAGCCTTCTAACACAGAGCTTCTCAAACTACAGAAAAAGAACAGAGCTTTAAGTCTTACTGTAACAAAACAGAGAAGGATACAGAAAATATCCCAAAGCTAATGCATTTATATAGGAATTTGCCTTGCTGATCTGAAGCTTCTCCGATTTTGTAATGTTGATTTCGTGGGCGGCTTCTATCAAAAACGTGGGACATATGACAGTTTGTATTTAAACGTGGAACGAGAACGCCAACCTCTGCGGATACGCCAGGTTGCACATTAAATCATATTCTATATAAACACTTCTGTGCTGTGCTGAAATATCAGGAAATGCGTAACTCTCTCATTCTCATTTTGTAGTCAGCTACGCAATTCCAGTCATTGCCTCTTACAACCATTCACGTAACTGAGCGGGCGAAGATTTATTATTACATTCATTTAATCTTTTCAATTGTACGGCAACAATTTATTAATTTTTACAATATTTAAGGAGGGGTTTTTGTGTATAGGGACGCATCACATCCTAGTGCTGTGACCATGGGAAATGTCTTTCAGTCTAATTAAAAATATATTGTATTCTGATTTTTAATTAATGAATAATAACGATCAAAGGTGTATTAAGATATTTTGATTGATAGTCATCAATAATTTAGTGGTTTGACGTTTGTATATATGATTTGAAAAAAATTATTAGGGAAGTTATAAATTCGTAGGTGATCTGGAGTTCATTGAAGAGTTGCAAAAGAGATTTGATTATTTGTTATTAACGTGCATTTTACTTGAAATAAAATTTTAATCTTATTTATATATTTATAGGTGAGTTGGTAAGGGAAAAGTAAAAAAGAGGAGGTTAGTTTGAATTGTAATATAGGAGGTTCTGTCGAAGTTAATATGTTGTCATATAATAAATAGTCAATGTATTATCGTGGATGCATTATTATTATGTGTTGTAATTGCACATAAATAATTAGTGTATTGACTATAACATACTAATTGTTAACATAAGAGACTTGGTCCCACATAAACAATTGGTGTATTGACTACAATGTACAAATTATTTAATCCCTTTGCTAAAACGTATTAATTTTCTATATGGAATACCTCAACTCATGTAAACAACTAATACTTAATTACAACTTATTGATTATCTAAATATTTTTCTTCTTTTCTCTCAATCTAAAATGCAACATTTTTTAACCATGAGCTACACCAAAATAACTGAACTAAAACACAAAATTGATATGATTGTAATAATACACATGTATAATGTATTAACAAGACATTAAAGAATACCATCAAGTCAAATATGTGAATTTTAAGTGGTAGGCATTATAAAGATAAGAGTTTGTGTGAGAAACTTATCTCAAAGGCACAAGAGCCCATTACAATGAGAACTTAGTGCAATCCATAGGGAGAAAATAATTTCACCCAAAAGTTGATGTGGATGATGATCACAAACCTTCAAATCAATCAATTAAAGTCATCATTATTATAGTTCTTTTAGGTGCACATGTCCCTAATTTCGCTCACCTCACCTCACAACTAGTTACTAAATTTGGTAAGCTAATCCTAATCATTCACATTATAACTACCTTCATCTTCACCCTTCATCCTCTCCTAGATCCTAGGGAATTCCTCTCAACCATTCTCCACCCTTGATCTCAAAATCAGATCTTGGCCATTCATTCCCCATTCCCAAAATTTATAAATTCAAGCACTCCATCCCTCAAATGTTATCATCCATTATCATTCATACTAAGTATAGGATGTCAAATTGGTATCATTCAAGCAAGGAGCATCCATGTCCCAATCATTCAAGGAGAAAATCATTCAACAAGGGAGGCTTTGGTAACATTTGAATTCATTTTCTGATGTTATTATCTTGTTTTTCTTTCATTGTTGAGATCTATATAGAGGTTTTGCTTAGTTTGGAATAGAATCTTGCATTGTTTGTTTTTTTTTTTTTAAGTTTCAATCTTTTGCATTTATAGGCTCAATTTTGGAGATAGAGAAACAAGCTCAATTACCATTTCCTATAATTAAATTTAGAAAAGTCTTAATGTGATGGATTTGAGTGTAGCTAAATATCAAAATTTCTACTCCAATGGATTATATAAATCTTTTTTATTATAATTTTTGATAGGATTCTACAAATAAACAAATTAAAAACCTCATTTATTCATCCACAAAAACATAGAGAAATATGTTTTACTTAGTAATTTGTATTTCCTTTCCTAATGCAAATAATATGAGGTGTTTTTAATGATATATGTGCTTTTATGATTGAACTTAATTTATTTGGCCACTGTGATTAGTAATAGGTGTTTAGATGGTGCTCCAACATCTTTACATCTCAAATGCTAGGCATAGAAAGATAACACTTTGAAAGCCTCTTAGACGACGATGACTAGTTATAATAAGTTAATACTAATAATTCCAATTTGTGCTTCAAATTGTATTTCTTATTGCTCATGATTTTAAATTATTTTGGTGAGAGAAGAACCATGATTTTTAATGAGAAATGAAATAACATTTTGATGGTTGATTAGGAGATTCAAAATGAAAGGGTAAATATTTATTTATATCATCGACCCTTTCATATTGCTTCTTCCAACCAATCATTGTAATATTATTTTCTCTAGTTGTTAAACCCTATGTTTCTCCTTCCATTGAAACAATTTAAGAGTTTGAACCCCATGAAGCATAATTCAGAGTGAAAATGATATTAAAATTAGTATTATTAGTAATATTTGTTGTTATATTGAAGGCTTTGAAAGTTTCATTATATCTTGTTGTTATACACATGGCATGTAAATATGTTCAAGCATCATATAGACACCCATCATCAATATTATTGAAGTATATATCACATTAAAACACACATATCATTGAAGTACATTGCATATTATTTGTATTAGAAAAGGAAAATCAAATGTCAAAATCATTAGTATTTGTTTATGTATTGCTAATGCAAACAAATAATAATGATCCATTTTTATTTAATGTTTATTTCATATAGCTCTTTATTATGATACTAATGACCTAGGCCTTTTCTTTAAATAGACAACCTTAGAGGCTCAATTCAAAAAAAAGAAAGACTTGCAAGCTAGCAAACAATGGTCAAAATTTGAAATTGTTGGCTTTGGAAATAATAAAATTCATTTTTTTTTAAATAGCAAGTTCGTGTGCATGATTGGGTCTAGGGGCCACAATCTCACTCGTGATTACCTCCACTTTAACTAGATTGCATTCATGATTCTATCCAATTGGAAGAAAGTCTTAAGGGTAAAACTAAAACTTGTAAAACAAGACAAATTTCATGCTAAAACTATGTATTCAAGGCAATGCCATAAGTAAAAGAAAAGAAAGAATAGAAAAGAGGGAAATTATGTTCGTTTATCCTTTACAAGCACATAGTGTTGTTGCCACTTGTCTCCAATTCAATTTGGAGAGATTAACTTAATCTTTTCTAGAGAAAAAATTGGATTAATAATGAGAAACTCCTCTTAAATTTATTTTAAAACTAAATAACATATATTGTTTTACTGAATTGTTATCTCAACAACTATTGTTTTTACTAATCTCATGGTTAGAAGCAACTGTTTGCTATTTTTTCTTTAGAGAAATAGTTGGTCCCTCATTATTTTTTTTTAAATCATAATGTATAATAGAAAATCTTCTCATGAATAGTAAACAGTAACAATTTGGAATTCGAATTTTAGTTTTTGGTGAATAATTCCATGTCCCCATGCAACTACTTAAGTCTGTTTTTTTCTTAAATTTGAGCAACTTTTAATTATGGGAAAAGGATAACTTGGAATCCTCGCTATTTTAGTGAGATATCTACTATTTATGAATTGAAAATAGGCTCTAAAAAAGGGCTAGAAATAAGCAGCAAACAAAAATGTCACATGGTTGCACAAATTTGTTTCCTCCTTTTTTAATATTTGCCTCAAAATTTTACCTACACAAATTATTTTAAATTTTTTTATACAATTCAAAAAATAAAATTTAAGATGTTTGCTTGTAGGAAAATATTTATGAGACCACAACTCCACAAATAACTCCTTCAAAAATTGAATAGTGATATTTTTTCTTTCCTACTTTTTAACAATTTTCTCCAAACTACACTTTTCAAAATATCTTAACATTGAATTAGAAACCAAAAAACATACCATACATTTACATTAAAACAAAAAAAGTCACAAATAAAAAAATATATTTTAAAAACACATTAATAAAATAAATTTAACTAAAACTGTGTCTATCAGACCCATTGCCCATAGTTTGGCTTCTAGTTTTTCTAGTTCTCAAATACCTCTTAACTTTCCCAAACAAAATTTGTCATGCAAGGAACAACAATGAAAAGACTGGCATCAGGTCCTCCTCTAATTGATTGATATGCAGTACATTATTATTCCATGATGAATCATTCAATCTGATTCTAAACTTTCATATAATTCTTTATAGCAATATTTCAATATAGAAATAGAACTCTTCTTAGTATATGGATTGAACTATAACATACTAGCTATAGAGTTTCAGAGTGAGGATTGTATAAAAGGAGGAGCTTCCTGCTCCATGGCCTGCGCCATTTCTAGCTGAAACTTTAGCATGGCCTCATAGGGAAAACACATAGGAACCAGTATTCCTTCAATTCCATCAATATTTAGATGAGAAATGAAAAAGCTAATGACATCCGGCACAGCTCCCACCCCACCTTTGGCAGGCCCGCCATGGACCACCTTGCCCCACCCAAAATCCACATCTCCAAACCCCAGCTTGATCACATCAGAAACCATAAAACTCCCCACCATAGTAAAATGGGGTGAACTTTTGACCTCCATCAGGTCTATCATAGACCGCATGTATTCGTCATTAACGAATTTTTTGGTCTTGTTAATTAGCTCCACTGTGTAGGACAAGGGTTTGTTCACCAGCACTCCGGATGTGGTCTTCTCACAGGCGAAGCTGATTGAGTTGCCGTAGTAGCCGCGCGGAAGCGAGGGTTCGAATCTGGAGCGGGCGTTTATTGGTAACATGAACCGTACCTCCTGATCTGCTGCCATGTTGAGGGCTCTGGTTCTCAGACACCACAGGCACCCTGATAATAATTCAAATGTTGGGGTTTTCTAGGGCACTTGTCTTTTCAGGGACGCAATTTCCTTGGGCCCGAAGATGAAGGAAATGTGGCTCATTTCGTTTACAGGCACGATCTGCCCTGGGAGTTGATCGTATTCGTAGAGAGGGAAACTGATTGAGGGTTTGGAGCGGGGTTTTAGGGTTTCTCTTTCCCATACTGGAGGAATTGACGAGCCGCTTGCTCCCATGGTTATTTCGCCCAGAGTTGTCATGAACTGGACTAGTCCAATCGCGTATGCCATGCTATGGTTTAACAACAGCGCGAATATAAATTCTTTACATTTCAAACGTGTTACCTGCAAATTCATCAAAAATATACAAAACTGTGAGTAAATTGAATCTCATATCACGATAGTGAAAAAGCAGGAACAGGAGCAAATGAATTTAGAAGAAATTTAGAGACACGTGGATTTAATACATATAAAAATATTTTATTTTTACTATTAAAACATATAAAATTCTAAATAACTAATTTATTTTTAAGAATTTTAAATAATAAATAGTGTATTGTTTATTATTAGGTTGTATGATATTTTATTAAAATTTAACTGCGAAAGTTTTTAAGGTGAATTTATTTTTAATGAATTTGAATGGTCTACTTAATATTTATAACATCTAGGTGATTTTCACAAGGGTGAAGCATCATCTAGGCGCTCATCCATGCTTGTACTACCCTGACTCACATGTGCTTAACTAGGTAATTTTCCCAAAATCAAGTCCACTTAACTTGCTACCCCATTTGCTAAAAAACCTCATAGTTGAATCTTCATAAAACCTCACATAATTTGACACCTTGCAAAAAATACTACCTTTCTAAGTTTTTATTATAAATGTGTTTAAACTAGCATATATATCTTTTAAAAATATATACAATACGTGAGAGATATACCTTGCTAAGTGTTTACTATAAATGTTTTTAAACTAGCATATATATCTTTTAAAAATATATATAATACAATGAGAGATATCCTTCTCAAGACTTCTATTTTTAATCAATTTCTCACATATAAGTGCAATAAATGTCTCAAGAGAAGGATATCTCTCAACATATTATATATAAAAAAATTTAAAAAATATATGCTAGTTTAGATTACCTTCATATATATGGAAATAACTCTTTTTTTCTTTAAAATTTCATTTAAAATTTGTAAGTTCTTTTCTTTCAAAATAATTGAAAAACACACACATAAACACATTAGAGAGAGATAGGGGTGAGGAATACTACAAGTAAATAGAATTAAATGATAATAGTGCCTAAACATAGAATTGAAGTATTTATCCACCAAAATATAAATAAATTAGACTTTCAATTCTATTTATAATTTTCAAAACAATTTTATATTACATATTCTGAGGAACAATAAAATCCAACAAACATTTAAAAAAAATCTTTAGTACAAATAATAATAACGTTTCCTGATTTGCAAAACTGGGGATAGATAAAGGAATGTACAAACCCTATAAGAAATGCAAATCAAGAAGATAGCATAGACACTTATATTTAATATTCACTTTATAATTTAGGGTTCTACGTGTAGAACTTGAGGGGAATTTTTTATTAATTAAATAGGTGTGAAAAACTAGGAAAACTTCTACATATTAAATAATCTAAACATAGGTGCCCTAGCTCGTTCCCTGTTCATACTTGGATCTGCGCTTGGGAGGGGGGTTGTTGTCTGCGTTTCGGGGTGAGGAGTTGTGTGCGGCTGCTACAGGGTGCTGCCACAATAGTGGTTTACAATTTTTGGGAGGAACTGATTTTTGCTGAAATCACATATTTTTAGAAAATATAATGATTTAAGCCTTGAAAAGTTCCATTTAAAGAATTCCAATTGAAGATGGTTTTATCAAACTACCTTAAATCAAACCCCCTTGAATAGAACCCCGCTAGTTTTAAACCATACCTATAACATAGTCTCCTTTACACCTATCAAAATCTGATAAAAAACCACTTTTGATTTACCTTTTGGGGGATCAAATGAATTCATTTAAAATTTATTTTTTGCAAGTATGTAGTCCTTATTATAAGCTTCCCAAAAGTATAATTTTAAATAAATTTAATTTGATCATTATATTTATTTTTATTTCTGTGAATGTAGCTTTTTCACAAAAATCAAGCTCTATGTTCTGCACATGTGGAAAAATAGATTAAAAAAAAATTAAAATATTAGTGCACTAGATATTGAAGTCCTTGATCCAACAAAGAAAAAAAAAAAGAATTTCGATACATACAAAAAAAGTTACGCGTTATCGGTCGGCTATGTCTGAATTATAATTGGTTTGAATTCGAAACTTGATTAAAGAAAAAATTTATTAAATAAAAAACTATCTATCCAAGTGGAAGAACTAGATATCAGAGTTGCAAATATAAATTCAAAAGAATTAGAATTTTATCCTTCATGGAAAAAAAGTTATTCGTTATACGGTGAGCGTCACTTTTTAAAAATGTTGTTTTATGAAAAAAATTGGTTTTCGAGGGAGATGGAAAAAGAAGTGCAATCTGATTCCAAATATTTGGAAAAAAATACATTTAGAATCTATAGACAAAATGTCATGAAACTCTAGTTTGCATCATCTTCAAATTCCTCATGGTTTAACTGCTAGAGGTGCTCAAAAGTGAAGATTTAGTTTTAAAAAAATATTTCAGTGTCCAGTTTGGCCAAAAATTGTAAACCACTATTGTGGGATCACCCTACAATGAATTCTTTCTATTTTTTCCTATGTGTGGGTAGTTCCTTGGCGTCGATCTGCGGATGAAGCGTCATTGGGAACCAGGAGTGTGCAGTGTGGCGTGGGCCTTTAGCGCCTGGTTTTTGTGAGGCCTCCTATCAGTGGTGCTTCCTGTTCTTTTGCCAACGGTTTGTGGTGAGTTTTGGGTGGGGCTTTGAAACCCTTGTTTTCAATTTTTATTTCTCGTGGGTTTGCATGCCCGCTCTAAGTTGGGTATTATGTCTCCCGGGGAGACCTTGAGTGCTAGCCCTTTAATGGACTTTCGTTCAGCGATTGGTGCGAAGTCCTTTCAACACGCTTCGAAAGTCTTCAATAATAATTTGTTCATGCCGGAATCAGGGCTAGATGGAGTGGGCTCGTCTAGCGGAGCTCGGATCACGAAAATCAATGGATGCTTGGAACGTTGCAAGGAGAGGCTGAAACTGGTCATTCCTCTGGAGATGGTTGCGGAGGATATTGAATATTATTCAAGGCACTCTTTTTACTGTAAGTTTTTGGGTATGCGGATATCGATGCAATTTTTGGAGTCCTAGGCCTGACGGACTTGGATGCCGGAGGGTGAGATGGATATAAAGCTTCTGGAAAATAATTATTTCATGGTTACCTTTGATTGCATGGCAGATCGAAATAAGGTCTTCGAAGGGGGCCCCTATTTCTATAATCAGGTTGGTCTATTTCTTAAACTGTGGCATGTTGGTTTTATCCCTACTGAGGAGCTTCCAACTCGTGTCCCCATGTGGGTTCGGCTTCCACAGTTTCCTGTGGAATGCTGGCGGGATGATGTTTTTCATTTCTTGGGGTCGATGCTTGGGAAGCCAGTTGGTTCCTCGCTGCAGACTCAGTTTAAAAAGGTAATAACTTTTGCTCGCATTTTTGTGGAAATTGATCTTAGTAAACCATTGTCAGATTCTTTGGATATGTTTGTAGGTCCTTACACTTGGGTACAGTCGTTGGACTATGAAACTCTTCCATTCTGATGTCGTATATGCCATGAATATGGTCACTTGCAACGAAGATTTCCAAGGGCTAGGCCTGTAGAGCCTCCAATCTCTCAGCCTCCCCGCAACCCACCTAGGGAGGATAAGGGAAAGAACCCCATTCCTGGGGATGGGGATGGTTTAGATGGCTTCGCCCCTGTAAAGAATCATAACAGAAACCGAGGCCAAAAGAGGACTTTGAAGGAAAGACAAGATGAAGACTCTTTTAATAGATTTGAGGTTTTGGATGATCTGGGTCAGCAAGAAGTGAACTCGGGTTTGGTGAATTTGGATCAAGGTATTGTGTGTTCTGGGCAGGAGGGTTTTCTATTTGGGGATACTCAGGATGCACAAGTTACTGGAGCTTTCCAAATGGTGATTGACCTTCAAATGGATGTCCAGGTGGAGTCAGATCCTACTATGGAAATGAAGAAGGATGGGGGAGATGGTCCTACTGTGGCTTTGCATACAGGAGCAGATACAATGAGGAATAACAGGTCTTCTCCTTCTCCTTTGGGTCTTCATCAAAAGGATATCAAAACAGGGTTGGGGGAGAAATCCTCAAAGCTTGGTAGGAAAAAGGATATGGAAAAGATTAAGTTGGCTGGGGAAACTTTGGTGGAGTCAGGGTCGGTTAAGATTTTGGATTCACACTTCTCAAGCTCTTTGAAATGATTGTTCTTTCATGGAATGTAAGGGGCCTAAACAACGGCCCTAGACAAAAGGTTGTTCGTGAGTTGGTTAGAAGTCAATCTCCTGATGTTTTGTTCCTGCAGGAGACTAAGTTATCTGTGGAATGCATGCTTGGTTTATTCCGTAAGCTGTGGGGCAGTGGTGAATGTCAGTGTGTTGGTGCTCAAGGGTCTGCAGGAGGAGTGGCCTGCCTTTGGAATCCTCAGAGGATTCGCCCTCTCTGGTGGATGGCCAGCAGGTCTTCTATCTCGATGATCACTTCCTGTTTTGAGACGGCGGAGTCTATCCTCCTCTCTAATATCTATGCGCCTATCGAGTTTCAAGGTAAGCAAATTTTATGGTCTCATATTAGATTTTTTCGGAGCATGGTGCCTTTTCATCCATGGATTATGGCTGAGGACTTTAATGCTATTTTTGAGCTAGCTGAAAAGCAGGGGGGTATTGCTAGGTTGGAGCCTTCTGTAATAATGGTTTATTCACCTGGAACAATTGAAGGATTGGGGATAATTGCATCTCTAAAAGACTTGACCGGTTTTTGGTTTCCTGCTTATGGGTTAGTGGATTATGGTCTTCTAGCTCAGAAATTTTGGATTGGAGGGGGTCTGACCATTGGCCTATCAAGCTTGTAGTTTCTTCAGTTCGTGTGCCTCAATCATCCCCTTTTAAGTTCCAGATTATGTGGCTTCATGAACCCTCTCTTCATGACTATGTGGCTGAATGGTGGAGAGAGGGTAGACCCGCTTATGGTACGGCAATGTACACTTTTGCTAAGCTTCTCCAATTTGTTAAATATCGGCTTAAGGGTTGGAATTGACAGTGCTTTGGGAACATTTTCCATGCAAAGGTTGTTGTACAGGTGGAGTTGGATAGCATTACAAGAGTGATCGGGGAGGAAGGTGTGACTGCTGATTTACTTCAAGAGGAGGCCAGGGCATGGAAAGTGTTGGAGGAGTGTGAACTGCGGGAGGAAATATATTGTAAACAGAAGGCAAGGGTTGAATGGCTTCAGGAGGGAGATAAAAATATAGCCTTCTTCTTCAATTCGGTCAAAGCCAAGCGACATGGGAATTTAATTTCTATCCTGGTGAATGATACTGGTGAGCATCTATCCTCTTTCAAGGATATTTCATGTGAAGCCATGCAGTACTTTGTTACCTTATTTAGGGAGGATTCACAGGGGGTTTCTGAGGAGGAGGTTCAAGTTCTATCTTGTATCTCTTCTTTGGTTACTAAGGAGATGAATGAATGTCTTATGGGGGATATTTCGATAGAAAAGCTTGAGAGAACGGTGTTCCAAATGAAGAAAGGAAAAGCTCCTGGCCCTGATGGCTTTCCGGTGGAGTTCTTTCAAGAATTCTGGGATATTATCAAGCTTGACTTATTGGCTGTTGTCTAGGAATCTCAGACGAATAAGCAGATGTTATGGGCTTTGAATTCCACCTTCCTTGCTCTCATCCCCAAATCTGATGGAGCAAACAAGTTAAGCCAATTTAGACCTATCTCTCTTTGTAATGTGATTTACAAAATCATCTCTAAAGTAATTGCGGATAGGCTGAAAACTTGGCTCAGAGTGTTAATCTCTGAGGACCAAAGTGGTTTTATTACGGGTAGGAAAATTCTAGATGGGGTGGCTATTGCTACGGAGTCCATTCATTCTATGGCTAACTCCACTGATAAGGCAATGTTCATCAAGTTGGACATGGCAAAGGCGTATGATAGAGTTCGATGGTCCTTCCTTTGGAAGATCCTTGGTGCTTGTGGGTTTGGGGATGATTGGATTCGGTGGGTCATGAGTTGTGTGACTTCTGTCTCCTTCTCTGTTTTAATTAATGGTGAACCCTCAAAGCTTTTTGGAGCCTCTCAGGGATTGCATCAAGGTGATCCACTATCTCCTTATTTGTTTCTACTCTTTGTTGAAGGTTTGGGTCATTTGTTGAGAAGGAATGTGGAGAGGGATTTCATTCAGGGATGGTGTTCGGGTGGTAATATTCCCCCATAGTCTCATTTGTAGTTTGTGGATGATACTGCTTTGATGGGTATGGCTACAATTAGGGAGGCTACAAACTTGCGTGTGGTGCTGGATGTTTATCTGACTACTTCAGGTCAAATGATTAATGAAGGTAAATCCTCCATATTCTTCTTCAATACTCCTGGTCCGATTCAAAGGAGGATTGCCAATATTTTAAGGTTTCAAATTGGGTCTCTCCCTTTGATCTATCTTGGAATCCCTATTTCTGACAAAAGGATGCCCAGGGATTCATGGTAGAATATTCTGGAAAAGTTTCAAATGAAGGTTAACCATTGGACCCATAGATGGTTATCCTTTGCTGGCTGTGTTCAGTTGATCAAATCTATGGTTCAAGCTCTTCCCATTTATAGATGCATGCTCCAAGTGGCCCCAGTTGGTTTTCTTTAGGAACTTGATGCTTTATCTAGACAATTTTTATGGGCAGGTAATTTATCGTCATCCAAATGGAGCTTGGTTAGATGGGAGCTAGTTTGTAGCCCAAGGCATTATGGAGGTCTTGGATTAAGGCAGTCAACTTTGTCTGGGGTGGAGATTGCTGCCAAACTATACTGGAGGTGGTGTGTGGAGTAGGATCAGACCTGAGCCAAGATTTTACTTCATAAATATTTTCTGGGGATCCCTCAGATGGATATTCCCCGCTATCCCTTAGTGGGGAAAGGTTCGATAATCTGGAGTACGCTTTAGAAAGGGGCTGCTCTAGTTAAGGATGGCTTATTTTGGATCTGCAAAAGTGGGTTTGAGGCTCAATTTTGGTTGGATGCTTGGGATGGTTTTCCTCCCATTGTTTCTCAGTTTCCTAACCTTTTGCCCCTTTTTCAAAGATTCATCGAGGCTGGTTGGGACAAGGTGAGAGATTTTTCTCAAGGTCAGTTAATGACGGCTAGATGGAAGAATCCTGAGGAGTGGCCTGTGGTTGGTATGGAGGAGGAGTGTGCGGAATTGCAAAGTATCCTTTCTAGCAGGACTTGTAGTTCCCTTTCGGATGGAGATGTTTTATCTTGGTCTCCCAATCCTAAGGGTGTTTATATTGTTGCCTCTGGTTATCAGGTGTTGTTATCTCACAAGCTGGATGGGGTGGAGGTTCAATGGTGGAAGAGTGTTTGGAACAAGTTTTCTTGGCCGAAGTGTAATTGCTTCATTTGGACTTTGGCTTGGAACAAGTGTTTGACCTGGGATAATATTAAGAAGAGGGGATTTCAGGGACCATCCATGTGTGTGTTGTGTGGGGATGGAGAGGAGGATTCTACTCACTTGTTTTATCATTGCCCCTTTGCTCTAAGGCTATGGCACTTGTGGTGGGAATTTTGGAGAGTTCCTTGTGTTCATGCTTCCTCTCTGGTGGATTTCTGGCATAGTCTAGGCAGACCTCCTACTACAGCATCTTTCTTACAGGATGTGTGGTTTGTGGGGCCTACTTTCCTTCTCTGGCAGATTTGGCTAGAGCGGAATCATAGAATCTTCCGCGGTGAAAAATTGGTTATTCAACAAGTTTGGCAAAGAATTATGGGTATGGTTCAGGAGACTGTGGAAGCAAAGTGTGAGGTAGGATTTCCCTTGGAGAAAGAGGATGCTAAGAATATGGAGAGATTGGGACTTCAACATTTGTCTTTGGCTTCAGCTTGTGTCCGAAAGGGAAGGCAAGCAAAAATGAAAGTTATGAGAGTGGGTAAATGGTTTCCCCCTCCTGTTGGAATTTTGAAGATTAATACTGATGGTTCCTCAAAAGGAAATCCTGGGCCTACTGGAATTGGTGGATTTGGTAGAGATTCTATAGGATCAGTGGTCTTCTTCTTCTCTATTTACGAGGGGATGAAGACCGTCAACCTTATGGAAGGTCTAGCGATATTTTGTGCCCTTGAACGGGCTTATGCTTTAGGGTGGAGAAAGGTTATCTGTGAGTTTGACTCACAGGTTTTGGTTAATTTGCTTAAAGATCGGAAGGTGGCTGATGTCAGTTGGCAGTTAGCTAGGATGGTGCAACAGATTCTGCAGATTAGCTCCTTGATGGAGGAGGTATCTTTTGTCCATATTCTGAGGGAATGGAATAAAGTAGCTGATTGCTTGGTGAAATGGGCTTCGACGCATCTTGATAGTTGGAGGATTGAGGGGTGGGATCAGATTTCCCAGGAACTTCGCCATGAGTTGAACAAGATTATTGCAGAGGATGGCAATGGGATTGGTGATGGATGATGTTGATTCTTGCTTTGTTTTATTGTATCTTTGCTTTCCTGGGGTTTAGGCCCTTTTCTTTGTTGTAATGCTCTTTTTTGATTATTAATAAAGTTTTTACCCTTTTTTATTAAAAAATAAAAAATAAAAAATAAAAAATAATAATAATATAAACATAAAAATTGGGAATTTCTATTACCACATATGCATATTATTGAAATATTTGTTGATCCATAAATCTATTTTTTGGAATTCTTGAGAAAAAATAACCACTTGATTGAAAAAGGGAAAATAAAATAATCTCACATAAAATACTTTGATAATAGTGTTGTACCTAGGTTTGGAGAGGATTCACCCTAAATCTTCTTATGAGATAATTGATCCATTGATGTTTGAGAACAATATCAACCCAATTATGCATGAAACTTATAATGCATACCCCTCATGGCATTCATCATAGTGGAGCTTGTTTGTGGGCCTAAAGGGGTATTTATCTTTTTTGCATCTACTATGTTGGCTTCTCTTATTGCAATGTGTTTCTTCTCTCAACCTTTCTTCTTCCTCCTCCTCTGTGTCATTCAAGGCCCACTTCTATAAAACCATTTGCATTGCCAAATACATATATTTCAATTCCATTATACAATATTGTAGTGCCATTATTTGCATTCTAAACTATTAATCAACTAGTTGAAACCCATCATCAATAGCATTCAAAAAATAAATTTTATATATTTCTACGCTGTTTTTTGTAAGCATAACTAAT
Source organism: Sequoia sempervirens (assembly GCA_007258455.2). NCBI lineage: Eukaryota > Viridiplantae > Streptophyta > Pinopsida > Cupressales > Cupressaceae > Sequoia > Sequoia sempervirens. The sequence continues at coordinate 4,701 of VDFB02114612.1, read as the reverse complement.
AATTTTTATGGATTGTGGAGGTTTTTTCCATCCATTTGTTTACTCGTATTTTTAAAGCCTAATGACAAATGCAGGTTGTATGAAATATTGTAGGACCTTCATTTTTTTTGAAATGAGAATTGCCCTCTTATCTATCTATAACTAAGGTTTGGAGGTGTGACTCATCACACAACTTGCCACATCAACATGTCTAGTAAGAAGTGCCCTAAATTTGACTTTTTAAGTATTCGAGCAAAACTTAATCATGGTACCCGTAGTAGTTGAACAAAAAAATATCATTTGTTGTTAGCATAATATCATATTCTTATTTAAAATATAACTTAAATGCAACCTAAATGATCACAATACCTTTTGGCAACCATTGATCTTGTTATCTCTAACTTTTATATCCAACACAAATGAACCACTAGTTGAACACCAAAAAAAAAAAACTATTTGTTGTTATAAAAACAACACATTATTATTTAAAATGCAACTTATATTCAACTTTAAATGATCATATTTTTTTTTTGACAATCCTTCAAATTTCATGGAAAACTACAAGGCATTTATTGTGCTCACCTTTTATATTTATGATAGAACAAACTATTAATATGAAATACTTCAATGCATATACATTGCTACCCCAATAGTTGTACACATTAGAATAGTATTTTTGACCATGACAACAATACTTGTTTAAATGATGCTCACCTTATTTTATAGGTGGCACACTTATAGTGGATAGTTATGATATTTTATTTGAAACAAAAAATTATTTATTTCACTTGTTAATGAATGTACTTATGTTTTTTTATACAACATTTATAGGTTCTCATGTGTTCAAGTATGGAGCCATCTTGACCAACATATGGTTATTTTTTAATTTACATGTTGACTAATTATTAATAATGTATAGTATAAATATGTTGCAAGACTGAATATTATAATCACAAGTAGTATCCCAACAATTAGACCCCACCCAAGTACTAGCCACTCTCCCTTAAGAACGTAAATCAAGAGAAAAAATATACTGAATACCCTATATCAAGAACATGGAAAAGGTGTCATATTGTCTTTTGCATGGCAATTTCATAGGTTCAATTCCTATCAATGTCTTTCAACATGCCCAAGTAAGATGTATGCACCATCATATCCTTTAGTGACTCATCTTCTTGTGTTCACAAGAGTTTTGCACAATTTTGCTCCATCACCACCCATTCAAGGTCTCCCATGAAGAGGTTCAACTTCAGTTGAAACATTCATTGCTTTGTCACAACAATTTTTGCCTCTCTTTTGTATAGAGTTGTGGAAATGAAGACGAAAATTTGAATAAAAATGAAATTTCACTATTTTGCTCATTATAAAAGCAATGAGTGAAGCCGCATTTATTCATGCCTTTAACCAATGAAAATTAGTTACCAAAGCTTTATATACAATTAATGGTACACGGGTTCATTATACCCATTATACAATAACACCTCTCCACATAAAAATTTGAAATTTTTTGTACATTAAAAAGATTGTGCTCAAATAACTAGGTTATTCTTTCTTCTCATAAAGATCTACCAACATTCATGCAGTTATTTGAACCATATCCCATAATATTTAATGGTGAGTCATATCCACTGATCTAACATATAATTTTTAATAAACAATTATACGACATATAGACTTCAAAACAAAATTTACAAGAATCCCAACAATTTGTCAGGAGGCAGCTCTAACCACAAAGCAAGCCCTCCTATAACTCCCAAACTATACTGCTTTAAACATAATGAATAAATCACAAAGATGCTAACACCAAAATTTTATCCAGAAACTTAAAAGCAAGCTAACCAAATTATAAAAGATATATCTGGATTTCTGTACAGAATAAATAAAACTAAAATGAATGGAAATACCTCAATAATTTCACGTGAATTAACAGATCTACTCACCATCGCACATAAACAGAGTCCAAGAACAATTATCTGATAAAACAAACCTGAATGAGAAGAAGGGGAGAGTTGATGACAGTCTGCGGGCTGAGAATGTCGTACAGCAGGTCATCCCAACCGGGAATCGGCGGTTGCAGATATCCAAACTCAGCCAGAGTAACATCTGCATCCGCTTCCACAAACAAAACCCCTTCGCCTGTACAATCCACCGCCAATTTCCCAGCGGCAGCCTCTCTGAGCCTTCCGGCAAAAGGATAGTAATGCACCAGAACCTTTTCCAGTGCTTCTCTGATAACTTTAGCACGATCTTCTTACTCTTTCAGAAAATTATGCTTATAAAACTGAACGACAGGGATGTGAAATCTCAGGCCGGCTTGATCATCAATGTTGGAAAGACAGAGAACTTCCCTGGGAGTAGGCAAAGAAGGAGCCACCAGAACGGCTTCCTGCCTTCTCACCTTGAACTTCAGACCAGCCATGGAAGCCTTATAACACAGAGCTTATCAAAACAGAGGACGATTCACAAGTGTACATAAATTTCCAAAAGCTAATGCATTTATATAGAATTCTTTCGTTGTTGATTTGAACATTGTCCGATTTTCTAAGCTCGTGTCCGATTGATTTGTTGGATGGCTTCCATTGTAATTGGACAAATACATTTGGGCGAGAAAAAAGGGGAACTTCTTCCCGTGAACGATATGACAGTTTGTACGAGTGTGTGTTTGAACTTAGCTAATTTCTCGGCGCGAGAACACGAACCTTGGGTTATATTTATTAATTAATTGAAAATAGGGAACATATTGTAATTTTTAATTAATCATTAATTACTGTTAAAGGTGGATTTTGATTTTACATTTTAGTCAACTAAAATTTTCAATAATTTAGTGGTTTGAAGTTTTAAATATGATTTAAAATCTTTTGTTGGAGGAGTTACAAATTCTTAGGTGATTTAGGTGATGTGGAGTTCATTGAAAAGTTGCAAAGGGGTTTAATTATTTGTTATTAATGTTGTTCTTAGTTAAAATAAAATTAATAAAATTTTAATTTTATTTATATATTTATAGGTGAGTTAGTAAGGAAAAGTAAAAATAAGTTGTAGTTTGAATTGTAATATAGAAGTTTCTTTTGAAGTTTATATATTGTCATATAATAAATAGTCAATGTATTATAGTGGATACATTATTATGTCTCTCTATACACACAATATATGTGTTGTAATCGTGCATAAATAATTGATGTATTGACTATAATATACTAATTGTTTACATGAGAGACCTAATCTCACATAAACAATTGTTGTATTGACTACAATGTACATTATTTAATCTTTTCCCTATAATGTATTCATTGTCTATATGGAATACATAATCTCGTGTAAACAACTAATACTTAATTACAACATATTGATTATCTAAGCATTTCCCTTATTTACTCTCGATCTAAAATGCAAGAATTTTTAACCATGAGCTACATGAAAATAATTGATCTAAAACACAATATTGATATGATTGTAACAATACATATGTACAATGTATTGACAAGGCATTAAAGAATACCGCTGAGTCAAATATGTGAATTCCAAGTGTTAGCCATTATAATGATAAGAGTTATGTGAGAAACTTATATCAAAGGCACAAGAGCCCATTACAATGAAAACTCAATGCAACCCATTGGAAGTAGATAATTTCTCTCAAAATTTGATGTGGATGATTATCACAAACCTCCAGATCAATCAATTAAAGTCATATTTACTACTATGCTAATTAGATCTTAAGTTTTTGAGTTTGAGAATTCATCTTGTTTTTTTCTATCTACTACAAAATTAGCATATAAACAAGTGTAACCTTGAATAGATGTGCATATTGTGATATTACTATTAGGATTCAACCGTGTAGTTTTACAAGTCAAACTCATTAATCCATGTTTCATGAGTAGTGGTTCACAAGAACCCATCTCTCATGATAATGAATGGTCCACTTAGCACTCATTGCATCTAGGTGATGCTCACCTAAGTGAAGCATTGGATCTTCCTGGGAGGTCACCCATCCTAGTACTATTCCAACTTAAACGATCTTAACCAAGGAGTTTTCCCCAAGGTTAAGCCCACTTAGCTTGCAACCCCATTTGCAACCTTCAACAAGTGTTGTGCCTTATGAACCATTCATTATAGATCCCCTTTAGCTCATCAATTGATAAGTAAGAGGTATTTTCTATGTGTCAAATTGTGATATTACTATTAGGATCCGACCATGTAGTTTTACAAGTCAAACTCATTGACCCATGTTTCATGAGTAGTGGTTCACAAGAACCCATTTCTCATGAAGGATAGACAAAGTCGAGTGTGAAGCATGCATGTTCTAGTTTTCAGAACATAGAAGTCACCGCAAAAGTTTTATGTGTATGCAAAATGAAGACTGTATTATTTCAGTCAAGGAAGGCTCATTTAAATTCTCTACATTTCTCTATAGTTCTTATTATGGTCTTACAGTCTAGACGATGTGTTTTCCATGTCTATCTATTGTCTCTCCTTGAGTTTCAGTTGTTGATATGTACTGCAAGTTGAGTTTTCAAAGTTATATCTTGAGACGGTGTTGTCTAGGTTTGCAATCGATGTTGGTTTTATATCTATTTGCTTGCACCAACATAATGTTGTATAAAATTGTGAAAGAAGGGCATGGAAATGTTTCTGAATATCATTTGATGTTGTGATGTAATCTGTATGATGCTATATTGTCTCTTCGGTACCGCTTGTGGGGTAAGTGCACCAAGATGGTTCCTAAAA
>VDFB02114611.1:0-26933 GCA_007258455.2 Sequoia sempervirens | reverse complement strand
GTGAGTTTTTGTGACACAATTGCCATACTGAGATGCAACTGCCAGATGAAACGATGCATACACCTTGTCGCAATGCAAATGAAGTTCCAAATGATGCAATTGACTTGGTGCGACACATTTGACTTTGACCAGGGTTGATTTTTGTTTAGGCTCAGTTTCTGTGTACTTTTGAGTAGATAGATGGTAACGATGATTTTCAATGATGTGCTAACTCTCGTTTCTGCATGTGCAAAAATGATTACCACCCATTTATACGTGCGAGTTCAGGCCTTCGACATATGCATTCCGAGATCAGTTGTGAGACAGGGAGCGAAGATGACTGATGCAACTAGGACTATACTATGTGACGTATATGCCCATTTTTTGGGCAAATAGGGGACTATTGACAGCATTGGCTGAGATATGGCACTCAGAGACTTGTTTTTTCCACTTGCCGACGGGAGAGGCCACTGTCATGCTCGAGGATGTGTACAAGATTTTGCACCTTCTGATCAGAGGAGAGCGAGTAGTTTATGATCCACACTAGGGACATCAGGCGATTATAGAGTACTATGAGGCTGATGATGGTGTAGGACTGGGCATCGAGGGATATGAGATTCGATGGGAGTTTATGTCAGAGCACCATTCTCGATGGGATGCAATGCTATGTACTTTGATTTCCAGTGTCTTGATTCTTGATCACCGGGGACATGGGTTCCCTATTGGATGGGGAGATGTGCTCGTTTGCATGAGGTGGGACAAGACTGTATTTGCATGGGGGCCATGTCTACTTGGTATGCTGTATCATCAGTTACACGAGGTGGTGTATAAAGGTGCGCACAATATTAGTTGTGGCACTACATTGCTTATGATCTGGGCTTAGGAGCATATTCCTATCTTTCACGCTTCGATTCAGAGACCACAACTTGCTGAGGGGATGCCATATGTTTACTTGTATGTAGGTTCCCTACAATAGATCAGAGTTGGGGACACAGGATACTGGCGTCATCAGATTGGCGTCATCGGATTGACACTTTGATGGCTTTTGCTTGGAGGCCCTATAGGGATTGTGCATAGTGGGTAGGAGAGAGTGATCATTTGGCATTCTGTCGGGAGTTTAGATATTTGATTGGTCACACTATTAATTCATAGCACATTATTGAGATGTACCTACCCCAACAGGTATTACGTCAGTTTGGCGAGCAACATGATGTGTCGGTGGGAACAACAGAGTATGCTAGATCTTCACGAGAGATGATGTGGGGACTAGCTATATCAGCTCCTTTGGCAGAGCAAGAGATTGATGGGCTGGTGGCACAACCGTGGGCTTGGAGTGGGGGTCCAACATATCCTGGGGTTAGTGCAAAGTTTGATACATGGTGGCAGACACATAGGCCACAACCCTTGACAAACCCAGATGGGCTAGCACCTGTTGATCAACGATCCGTTATACCATGGGTGTAGCGAGGAGGCCGAGGAGGCAGAGATGGCAGTAGGGGGAGGGGGAGAGATGGAGGCCGAGGAGATGGGGGAGGTGTGGAGGAGATGGTGGAGGAGATGATGGATGTGACAAAGGAGATGGTGGGGGTGGAGGGAGGAGGAGGGGAGGAGGAGATGGCGGGAGGTAGGGTAGGAGGGTGCGATAGCACGTTAAGCGGGTACCATTAGACGCGATACCTAAGGTGGTCGAGGAGGAGGAGAGAGAGGAAGGAGTCAAACATGAGGAGGAGCAGCTGGAGGCAAAGGTTAGACCAAAGGGAGAGATGGAGGCTGAGGTGCATATAGGAGAGGAGGATCTAGATGTTGGTGGAGGGGAGGAGGTAGTTGGGGGTGAGGAGGAGATCGAAGGCGATGGTGAGGAGCTGGACATTGGTGGGGATGATGAAATGGATGAGGTGGAGAGACAGCTATGAGAGTGCATGGTGGATGGAGAGGACATATCCAGGGGACCACCTTTGACACATGATGCCACAGTTGATTAGAGATTAGCTGATATGCAATGAAGATTAGATGAGGCCTCAACATAGATCAGGTCCCTAAAGGAAGAGCTAGAGGTGACATGGGTAGAGCGGGATCAGGCTGTGATCCGCTAGTGGGAGGCATAGAGCCGGTGCTCCGAGTTTGTGCAGATGTGCACAGGGCCTGTGGGAGAGATTGCCAAGGAGCTGGCTACGATGAGTGAGAGCCAGGGACAGTCTAGGATGTTGTATGAGAGGGTAGTTCCAACAGATTAGTGGGATCCTAGTTTATCTCAGTCTCAGACTAGGACATGCAGTGGTTCAGGCAGCAGTAGCAAGAGCCACAAAAGCCAGAGTTAGAGCAGTTTGGGTGGGTCTACCTCCTTGGGGCACTCCTCAGGGCACTAGTCACACCATCACAGTCACAAACACTCTTCAAGCCATAGATCCAGTCACAACCATGGTTCATCTGCTTCAGTGCACATGTCAAAGAATAGCTAGCCACCGATCACAAATCTGTCAGCTTCATAGACTCAACCTATCATGTCCACGATTCCATCAGTTCCTGTTACAGGCATTAGTCACCTCGTTCTTCTCCTCGAGGGGATGAGGAGAGCATAGCCTAGGGAATTGCTACTGTTATCTTGTTGTTATGTTTGAGACATTATGGTATGATATTTATATTTTGACCATCAAGCCTGTGAGCTCTATTTCTTGGATACCTCGTGACTCTATCCCGTGACATGATTTTTTGAGATTATATATGATGCAGTTTTGGCATGGACTATATGTTTTATGTAATGATGCATTATGATGTGATTATGTTTATGTGATGTGATTTATAATGATGATTCCTATGATGATGTATTTTATATGTTATGTGATGTATGCATTTATGATAGTTATTTATGATGAGATGCCATAATGATCTTATGCTATATATGATGATGATGTATGCATAATGTTTTGATTCTAATGAATGCAATGTTTATGATTATGGATGCATTGATGTATGACCATGTATGTATGGATAATGCGACATATGGTGCTTTATGTTATGCGTAGGGATAATGTATGAAAATGTTTGATGACTTATCTTTTATATAATGCAAATGGATGAATGCAAATGATATATGCTAGTGATGCAAACATAAATATGTGAATGAATGCTTAATAAATGTATGCATTAATGAATTTTAAATGAGACTATGTGAATGGATGTATGTAAATGTGTAATGAACTAATGTAATGTCTATATGGTCATATAAGTGATTATATTTTTGTATGTCACAGGATATCATCAGGAGGCCAAAGAAGAGAAGTGACAAGACAAAAGGAAATGGATGTTAGTGTGGAGAAAGAATCCTTCAATATATTGCCAAAGAATTAATATATGTTGCTCAAATAATCATTGGGCTGATTATTGTAATGGCCAAAAAACACCATGATATGGCATAGATCAATCGTGTGCAAGGTTGTACCATTACATGAGACAAGTAGTCACATATAAGGATGCTCATGACTCATACTAAGAGCGCAATTGCCCCAGTATTTTTGTCACAACCAACCACAAACAAGAAAGGCAAGAAAGAAAAGCCATGAAATGTCGTTGCTCCTCTAAATCCTGTTGCCAAGACATCCTTGAGGAACTAGAAACATGACTATTTGAAAAAGACAAGACAAGACAATCATCATGATACGTCATTGTTCCTCTAAATCCTGTTGTCAGGACATCCTCGAGGAACTAGTAGCATGATGAAAAATCAAAGGACAAAATGGAAAGATAGTGTTTGCCAAGTGTGTCTAAATTTCAAGTGATTTGATGTCGAGATGCCAGGTTTGACAAAGTCTAGATGATGAATTCTAGGTAATGATGAATTCAGGAAGGACACATCCTGAATGATGTCGATGTCGAGAGGATCGATCCTCAAATGTTGTGAGAATTCCTCAAAATACCAGATGAAAGTGATGATGCATAGGAAGGACACATCCTAAGGCATAAATAAATGATAGGGGTTGCTCTTCAGAAGGACACATCTAGAGAGTAACAAAGAGTTGATAGTTTGACTTGTTTTGACTGAGTTTGACTAGAGTTGACTTGAGGATAGGATTGACTGCATGTTTGTGTTGACATGCTAATGTAATTGACATGTTGATTAAATGATTTCCAAAGTTTGTGTGAGGAGTTGTCTATTTTAGAATAATTTGTTTGATTTGAAGACATTTGACATGTGTGCCAGTGCAATGTCATGAACCCGAATGGAATAACCTAGTGCGGCCTCGAGGGCTCATCGATTGATGGCCTTTCCTACGTCATACACTCATAGACCTCGTAGTTTGAAAAGACCAATGACTTTGTCTTGATGACCAAAGATTGAGCCATGATTTTATTTGGACAAACCTAAAAGGACTCCCCTATTGTCTTGGGGGCTCGAAGATGAGCATTCCTATGTAGTAAATGTGCAGACAAACGAGTTCAACAATGATAATATGGACATCTTATGATTTTTTTATCTTTTTAGGAAATTTTATGATTTTTTTGGTTTTTAGGACATTTTATGTTTTTTTTGGTGTCACCAAGACGCCTGTTTGCCAGGTTTTCATTAGGGTGACAATTTTTTGTATTTTTCATTTTTTTTGTATTTTTTATGGTTTTCAGCCTAGCTCTCAGATGCTATGTGTAGAATTTTTGGAGATGCAGACTATGTATAGGCTCTGTTAACTGGTCACCATTTGGAGTAGCTAACTGGTAAGCTCCAAAACTGAATGAGGTGGTGATGATATAAGGACCTAGCCAATTAGGCTCGAACTTTCCAGGTTTTTCTTTGTCAGACTGATTCTTAGGATTTTGCATTAAGACCAAGTTGCCAATGTCAAACTTTCAGACCATGAATCTCTTGTTATAACTGCGGTAAAGGTGATTATGATATGCCTGTAAATGATTTAAAGCATTTTGTCTGCATTCCTCTAACATTTCTAGCTCATGCAGTTGTGACTGTCTATACTCTTCATCATCGATCAAGCCCTATAGGGAGACTCTGAGAGAGGGAATTTTGACCTTGATGGGAAGGATAGCTTCGACTCCAAAGACCAAGGCAAAGGGAGTGGATCCTATAGGCATGAAGATGCTAGTGCGATAAGCCCATAGAGCAAGGTTGAGTTTTAAATTCCAGTCACGACCAACATCATTGGCGGTCTTTTTAAGAATTTTGATGATTGCTTTATTAGACACCTCAGCTTGACCATTTCCTTGCGGGTAATATGGTGTGGAGAAATGGTGTTGGATGTGGAAGTGTTCACACAAATCATGGACATCTTGATTTTTGAAGGGACAACCATTTTCTGTGATGATGGACTATGGGACACCATATTGACAAATGATGTAGTTGAGGATGAATTTGGAAATTTGTTTTTCGGTTATGTATGTGAGGGGAATGGCTTCGATCCACTTAGTGAAATAATTAGTGGTGTTGATAATGAATTTATGGCCATTGGAAGAAGTGGGATGGATTTTTCCCACAAGGTTGAGTCCCCATTGTGCAAAGGGCCAAGGAGAAGTAATCAGACGAAGTTCCTATGTTGGTGCATGAATCAAATCACTGTGTATTTGACATTAGTGACATGTTCTGACAAACTCAAGTGCATCTTTTTCCATAGTTGGCCAATAATACCCAAGTCTCGTGATCTTCTTAGCTAAGGTAAGGCCACTCAAATGGGATCTGCATATAAGGTTGTTCATGCTTTGTCAATGTCGAGACATCGAAGAAGGGTATTGTCAAAGCTACGATGGTATAAGGTGTCATTGATGATGGTGTATCGGGCGGCTTTGCAGACAATTTTTTTTGTTGGTTGTTGGATAGGTTCAGGGGAAGAGTCTTGGATTGAAGGTAATCATAGATGTCTTAATACCATGGAGAATTGGGACCAACAAGCTCACAAACCATTTCTGACTCCGGAATATCATATGCAAGAACCAAAAGTTGTTCCACCAAGAACTCAAATTGTGGCACATTGCTGGGAATGTCTAGGAGAGATCCAATTGTTGCCATTGCATTCGTTGCCTTGTTCTATGCCCTTGGAATTTTCTCAAAAGAAATAATGTAAAAATATGACTGAAAGTTGTCAACCATGCATTTGTAGGGAATTAATTTTTCATCCTTGGTGTCATATTCATCGTTGACCTGATTGATGACCAACTGAGAATCTCCAAAGACTAAAAGTGTTTTGATTTTCTATTTGATGGCCATTTAGAGTCTTATGACAAGTTCCTCGTATTTTGCAACATTGTTTGTACATGGAAAAGCAATGCGAAATGACTTAGGAATGGAGTCTCCTTGTGGTGTGATAAACAATATACCTGCTCCTAAGCCATGACTAGTATGAGATCCATCAAAGTGTAATTTCCAAGGTGATTTAGGCTCTGTATGAAATATAGACTCATCAGGGAATTCAGCTACTAAAGGATGATCGCCTTGTACAGGTGCATCTACTAGTTGATCTGCTATCACTTGTCCTTTTATGACATTTCGTTCCACATACTGTATGTCATACTCACTCAATATCATAACCCATTTTTCCAAGCGACCTGTCAATGCTGTGTGACTTAGGAGATACTTTAAGGGATCAATATTTTCCACTAGATGTGTCTTGTGATTCAACATGTAATGTCTTAACTTTTGGGAAGCAAAGACAACTGCAAGACAAGCATGTTCAATAGGTGTGTTGTTAAGTTCATATCTGACCAATGTGCGACTGATGTATATTGCCCTTTCCTTCTCATCATGGTCATTTTGTGCAAGCAATGCCCACAATGCTGAAGTTGTTGCAAAAATGTACAAAATCAAAGGTTTTCCTTCAATAGGTGGCATTAGGATAGGTGGTGACAATAAATAATCTTTGATCTATTGGAATGTCGTTTGACACTTATTAGTCCATACAAAGGGGATATATTTGTGCAAGAGATATTGAAATGGTTGGCACCTATCTGCTAGTTGTGCAATGAAGCATCAGATAGATTGTAATTTTCCTTGCAATGTCCTTAGCTCACTTATTCCTTTTGGCGGAGCCATGTCTAATATGGCTTTCACTTTGGTGGGATCAACTTCAATGCCTCTGCGAGAAACTAGATATCCCAAAATTTTTCCTGATGTCACACCAAAGACACACTTCTTAGGATTCAGGCGGACCTTGTACTCTTCCAGTCTTTTGAAAATTTTGTCTAGCACATTAAGGTGATCCTTGCGCATCAAAGACTTTGCCAAAAGTTCATCCACATAGTCTTCCATTAAAGTGTGCATGAGATCATGAAATATTATCGTCATAGCTCGTTGATATGTGGCACCTGCATTCTTGAGACCAAAAGGCATGACATTCCAATAGTATGTACCCTAGGGACAAGTGAATACTATTTTATGTTGATCTTCTAGGGCAATCCAAATCTGATTATAACCTGAGAAACCATCCATGAGGGATAGCATCTCGTATCCTGCTGTAAGGTCAACTATGATGTCTATGTTGGGTAATGGAAAGTCATCCTTTGGACATGCTTTTTTCAAGTCATGAAAGTCTGTATAGATGTGTATTTGACCATTTGGATTAGTGACAGGTACAATATTTGAAGTCCATTCAACGTAATCTGTTGATCTTATGAATCCTACGTCTAGCAACTTCTTGAGCTCTTCTTTGACTAACAAGGCGATTTGTGGATGCATCTTTCACAGCTTCTATTTTACTGGCTTGGCATCTATAAGTAAGCAAAGATGGTGTAAGACTAATTCTGGATCCAACCTAGGCATATCAACATAGGACCATGCATAGTTAATCTTAAGTTCTGAGAAGAATTTTTGAAATTCAGGTTTTTCTTCCTCTGTCAAAGATGCTGCAAAGAGAACAATTTTGGGATCTTCTATTGTAGCTATATTAACTTCCATGGTGTCCTCAATGAGAATTTCCAATTTTTCCTGAGTCATGGGGAGAAATTTCAATCCTTCATCCTTGGGCGCCTTGAAGAGGTTTTCACTCTCAGATACGTCCTTTATTTTTACTTTTGTATCATCAGAAGGTGCCTTGCGGTTTTCACCTAAAGACGTGTCTTTTTTTGTTTTGTTTTTATTTTTTCTTTTTGCAACTAGAGGATTGCACAATCTCCCTGAAGTATGTTGCACAATCTAGGTCTATGGAAAATCCAGATTTGTGGTCCCCAATTGGTATGCCCTCACAGAGTCCCATGAATTTTGCAATGTCTTCATCATTCTGAAATATGTCCATAAATGGCATGCCTTGTTCATCCCAGTCAATTAGTTGTAGGCAGACAAGGGATATACCATCATCAGTGTTGGAAAATGGTGGGGAGGATGTGGAAAGAATGTAGATAGATTTGAAAAGGGTAAAGATGAAATTTTTGTCTTCCAATTCCCATTCAGATTCTATCCAGTATTCTCCTTCACTTGATTCAGAAAAGTCAGACTCATTGGTAAAATAGGGGACAAATGGATTGGAACCATGATCAGTAGTGTCATGTGGGGAGTCAGGTGAATCCAATGATGGTCATTAGGGTCAGATGGTTGGAAAAGCATGTCAAAATGATGGTCGGTAGTGTTAGATGACGGTACAGGTTTATCATTATCATGAGGCCAAAAGAGTCCTACCCATTCTTCTCTTTTCAATGAGACTCTAGGAGAGTCCTTAGGAAGGTCAACTTTAAAATCTGTCTAAATCATTCATCAAAAGATAGTTCACTAGGTTCAAGAAACATTTCGTCAAGGCAACAATCGCCCAGTGATCTTTGGGAACCAAATTCCCACTCGTGTGAATCAGTTTTGGTAAGGGAATATTTGATAGTCTCGACGCTTTCGAAAAAATTCATGTTCTTATCTGAAAGTACATTGGTACATTGATCATCAGTTTTGGGTAGCCCAAACCCTAACCCAAGATACGTTGGTCTTCAAGAAGGCATTATAGGTTCTTTCCTTCTAGTTTTGTGTTTACCAAGGACACTAGTTCCGTCATAGCCTTTTTCCTTCACCATGTCATAGCCTTTTCCATATATCTGGACTAGTAATGGGGATGGGTCTTTTGGGTCTTTGTAAATCCAAGTTGATATGTCTTCAATGTATTCTTTATTCAATTCACCCCATTTTGTGAAAATCGTTGTTGGAGGAACCTTAAAAATCTCTTTGGGTTCCATTCTGAAACAAGGTCGACCATAAGCCTTTGGAGACTTGGGTATTTTAGTAATGTAGTAGGCACTGTTCAATTTGTATTCTCTGCAACCTTGGTCTTGGATCTTGATATTAGGATCAACCTTCGAGATGGAGGGAGATGGTATGATGGAAGATGGAGGGGAGGATGTGGATGGTTTGGCGAGTGTGGACGGATCAATGTATTTGGATGAAGAGGATGTCGAGGCTTCACGGTTAATTGGCACTTAATGTTTTGAAATAACCCTTAGATTGGTGCAATACTGGAAGGGATCGGGGTCTCCATGTATGGTGATTTCGGTGCTGTCAAAAGGGAACTTCAAGCATTGATGGTAAGTGGATGGTAAAACTTTTAAGGAGTGGATGGTACAAATTTTAAGGCGTGGATCCAAGGTCGACCAAGCAAGATGTTATATGGTAGCTCAAGATCCAGGACCTGACATGTTGTATCTACAATAACTGGCCCGACTCAGATAGGAAGTGTGGTAATACCCCAAGAGGAACGTTCATCATCATCATACGCCTTTTTAACAATACTCTTGGTAGCGTCTACACAAGCATCAGAGAATCCTAGAGATTTAACCAGGGAGCATATGTTTAGTCCTGCTCTACCATCAACTAAGAATCGTCTAACCTTATGCTTATGGATAAAGACTTCAATATGCAATGCGTCATTGTGAGAAGGTTTTGGCGATGAATAGTCTTGGTCTGAAAAATGTTATGTGATGGGGAGTGGTTAGGTATCCCACCACGGCTTCAAATTGGTTGACATCAATGTCATGAGGGACAAAAGACTCCTGTAAAGTTTTGTCAAGTACGGCCTTGTGTGCTGGAGAGATGCATAGCAACTCAAGTATAGAGATTTGGGTAGGCATTTTTCCTAATTGGTTAATGAGATTGAACTGTCCCTTAAGTTGTGGCTGTTTGGCGGATGGACCAGGTTGCGACTATTTGGAAAATGGACCAGGTATCGTGATCTTTAGCTGTCTAGGAGGAGGACTAGCTATGGTGACTTTGCCTCCACGGGTAGTGACATTACACTCAGGTGTTTTCTTGATGGAATTATGTTGACATATTTGTTAGCAACTCAGATATGATTAATAATGGGTCCACCAGAATAGTCGAAGGCGATGTGAGTGTAATTGGCTCAATTATTATTAGTCTTTAGTATTGACATAGAGGGATTATTTGAACCATGGTCCTGCAGTGGGTTCTTATGAATAGTATGGTCCATATTTGAAGCAAATTGTTGTCCCCCTAATTCAATGGTGTGATTTTCAATGAGATCCTGTACAAGATTTCTTAATTGTCGACAAGAGGAGCTTTTATGCCCTTTTGCGCGGTGGTAATCACAGAATGGATTGTCATCCCACCAAGATGACTTGAATTGTCTTGGGTCATATGGCTTAGGGTCCTGTAATGTGATGAAACCATTTTGGAGGAGCTTCTTAAGAACCTCTTCAATTGGTTCATCCAAGGCAGTGTATGTTTGTCTCTTTGGAAATTGCCTAGTTTGGCGTGGCTGTCCTTAGTTTTGATTGTTTTGATTGTTCTAATTATTTTGATTATTTTGGATACAATTGGTAGCAGGTGTCGGTGTGGTCAATGGTGTGTTTTGCGATTGAGCTCCTTTGAGAGTGAGTATAGGACCTGTTGTGTTTACTACCTTAGCGTCAACAACGCCGTCATTAGTGATGTGTTTATTTTTGACCTAGTATTTATTTTTGTCAATAGGCGGGTTTGTGTTCGTGTTCTTGTTGCCATATTTGAGTTCTCCTTTAGCAATAAGGGCCTTTTCGAGTTGGATTCCCTTTTCAACAAGGTCTGCGAAGGTGGTGTAGCAATGAACTTGTAAATTGTATTTTAAGGGGCCCATAAGGTTTTGGAAAAACATGTCTACCTTTTCTTTTTCTGGTATCTCGACATGGCAATGACTTGCTAGAATTATCCATCTTTGGAAGAATGGAATAAAGGTCTCACCAGTTTCCTCTTGAGTAAGCGTGCATAAGTTGGTAATGGTGATGTCGGTGTCAATGTTATAGGCGTAATTTTGCACAAATTTGTCATCAAGTTCCTCCCATGATTTTATTCCTTTAGACAACATAGAAAACCATTCCAGTGTAGGACCTGCGAGAATCCTAAGAAAGAGTCTCATCAAATAATTATGTTTATAGGAAATATCCACGCAGTTGGTTGTAAACTCTCTTATGTGTTCAAAGGGATTTGTTTTCCCTTTGTATTTAGTGAAGTTTGGCACCACGTATCTAGGAGGGAACTGTGGCATGTGTAGACTCATGTCAAAAGGGTATGGACATAGGTCATATGATGTGTGAGTCTTTTTGTGTTGCATCTGCATGTTCTCCATCTATTTTTGCAAGGTCACAATTTGAGCTGTGAGTGCATCAATTATGGGGTTGTTTGTAGCATCACACATGCTAGTAATAGGCATTCCATGAGTCCCTGTTTTTTGTGAGGATGTGTTCTAATATTGTTGTGGGATGTGTTGTTGTGAAATGTATGACGTGTTTTGGTTTGGAGGTTGTTGGTATTGCGTGTTTTGATTAGGAATGTGTTGTTGGTTATGGATGTGTGACATGTATGTGGGAATGTGCACTCTAACACTATTAGTCGATATTTGCAGAATGTGTTGACCTTGAGTGTTCTGGTGTCAAAATGAAGTCATATGTTGTGTAATCTGATTGCCTTGTCCAAATTGGTACATGTGACCTTAGGGAATGTTGGTATTTTTCCTTTGGGGGATATTGGTATTAAGTTGTGATGAAGTATTGACATTTGGTTGGGGTCCTCAAATGGAAATCCATCGTTTATTCCTCCCAAAGGGGTTGAATGAATTTGTTCCCATGGCATTATTTGAAGACTCCATTAAAGGATTTGATGATGTTGTTCCCATGGCACTAGATGAAGCTCCAAATAAAAGGTTTGAAGAATTTGTCTCCATTGTTGAGGATCCAAAGGTAGCTCCAATTGCTTGTGAGGACGTTGTTGACATTAGAGGTATTGATTGTGATGTGGCTTGTGACATGGTTGATGTTCCTCCAATGGATGTTATGTTGATCTTGCTGAAAGTATTTTGATTGGAGGTGCCATTAGAGGTAGCATTGATGGTGTTTTTGCACTTTATGTGGTGGCACCAATGAACGTATTGTTTGCATTGTGTTGGGGTTGACTAGTATTGGAAGTATTGTTTGCATTATTGTTGGCATTTTGATTGAGAGATGCTTCTCTTAGAGTGTTAATGTCAAACCCACGTGGCAACTTGGCCCCTTGGTCTAAAAGCATGGCTAGATATCTCTGTGAATCTTGTAAGATAAGTTCTTCCACAAAGGAGGCCACGTCTGGATTTTGAGCGATAGATTCTAAGTCTTCCATGAATACATGTCCATTTTCATCTCTATGTATGAATGGCTCAAAGGGGTTGTGTGAGGAAGATGGCATGTTCATGTTGTTGAAAGGATTGATAAAAGATGCCCCCATGTCCGTGTCTTGGTTCATGTCATTGGAAAAGTTATAGGGGTTGGTGTCTTGTCCAAAAGGGTCCATTTTTCTTCTTTTCCTTTGGAGCCTAGTCTCAACCATATAAGGATTTGCTCAAATGAGGAAGAAGAAAATGAAAACTAAGTCTATGAATGGGAATAATATGACACTATGTTTTTGGATTTTTTTTGAATAAGGGATGCAAATGTAACTATATTTTTTGGGTTTTTTGCAATAAGAAATGCAATAATGACAATGTTTAAAGAAAATATCAAATGTAAAAGGACAATGAAGACTAAAATGAAAGGCATGACACTATTTTTTTTGGATTTTGGAATAAGGTATGCAAAATGAGGACTAAAATGACTTAAATGTTCTAAGGTATGCAAATGCAAAGGTCAAAGTAAGTTTGATGGACTTTTGTAAAGGTTTACTCAACCACTCAAAGCTTGGTCTATGTCTCAATTTGGATCATGAAAGGACTTGTTGGTATGACTAAATGACAACGACAAGATGAAAAAGTGAGGTTTCCTAACTAGACTTTTGAGTTGGAAAGATCTCACAAAAGGAAAATTACTAAAGGAAATGATTTTGACTAAGTCCAATGATAACCTACTTTTGTAGGCAAAGATTTTGCAAAGTATGGTAAGTTTTCCTATTCCAAAGTCTGCAAAAAAGTGAGGACCTAAGGACTGGCTTATTGCTAAAAAAACTTTACTCAATGATTACACACAATTGGGACCCTAAGAAAAACAAGTAACCCCATAGTTACTAGTGTTGGAACCCCGCTCAGATACCAAATGTCATGCCACAACTTAGACACAACTAAACAATACACACTACAATTTTTTTTGAACAAATATGCATAAACACTAATAATTATCCATTATACTTAAACATGGAACATACAATGAAAATTCTAATATCAAATATCCAAAATAACATTGATTCCAGTGACATGCATATTATTTTGATTATCTTTATTCATTTCCATTCCTTTTTGTATTTACATTTCCTACATTATTAGTATTGACTCTAACATGATTAAAATATCATTATCTTTAATACTTGAATTTAATTTACTACCCTCATTAAGAACCCATGCTAATAATTATAACACTCAAAACATTTATACATAATATTTGAATTACTAAAGATAGTATTAATAATTTCACACTTAATATTATCGCTAGTTATATCAATATTCTTTTCATTCTAAAATCTGATTTTACTTCTAGAATAGTTAACACTATTATTCTTGGAATCACAAGTATACTTACCATCATAGATAACAATCCTACCAATTAAAATATTGTCATTTACTGTTTACTAATTCCACTTATGATATTATTCTATAACTGAAAACTACTCCACCATTAGATTATTGGACACAACCACTCGGTAATGACATTACTCAAAAAGATAATATCAATAACATTTCCTTGGCCTATATCCTTCAATGAAAATGATGTTATTGTGATTGGAAATCATAACAATAATATCATCAGTAGACAAGGTATTCAACCTAACATGGGGAGATAGACACGATTGCAAATTTTCTTAGAAAAGTGATAATAAAAACTTGTGTCCATAACTCTAGTTGGAACTCAAAGATTATTTTAATCCTTGGGTTAAATTACTTAACAACAATATCTAACTATTGAAGCATTCTAAAATCTTCAACATTTAAGTAATACATTAACTTCTCAAGTCAAGAGAGAAATGATGCAGGGGCATCCAATGGTGTAAGGGCAATCTTGCATCACCCAAAAATATTGTATTTTCATTTGTTTGTAGTTTCCTTAGTTGTCTTGGGGCCCATGGTGACTCATGTAGTATTTGAGATAGTTAGAAGCTTGAAACAACCTAAAATAGTCACCTGCTATTTTTAGTAAGTTGACCTATTCGAGTCGTATGGACACAAAAATTGACCCCAAGGAGTGAAATTGGAAAATAAGATTTTTGATGATTCCCTGTACCGTTTAGAAGACATTAAATTTTCATCCTGGGGAATTTCTCTAATGAAGTTTAAAACTGAAAATTGAGGCCCTTCGGAGCCTCGAAACATGGTGCAAAATCTCCGATCTTTTAGATTTGGCAAAATAGTTGTAGATCTCTTCACAAGCTTTCCAACAATATATTACAATTAAAAATATGATGGTCAAATAAAAAATTATGGCCCCGAGAAGCTGCCCCACTAAAAAGTGAATTTCATTAAAATATCTTCCTAGGCAAGAAATCAAATGGTGAGACTTTTGGTGCCAAAACAATAGGGAAATTTACACTTTGTAGAACATTCTAGGGCGGTTATTGGGTAAAATAAAACGGTTAAGTGGGGGTTTTAGAATGTGGCTCCATTAGTCTAGATTGTGGCTCTGAATAATATAATTTCTTTGAGAGTTGATTTTACTGTAATCAACCAATCCCATGAGGCTATAACATTGAAATTTTTGAATTTGTAATTTCATTTTCTGAAAATAATTGAAAGTGAGTTATTTTCCATCTCGCATATTTTGTGTTGGTATCTATTGTTGTGTTTTGTGTGGTTTTTGGGCTTTGTAGCCCTCATCAAGAAATATGACAACCCTCTACCACTAAGTAACCATATTAACTAAGAAAATTTAAGTGACATTGATTGGAAAGACTATAATGATGATATATGATAAAGATTTAGACAACAACATTTAGTCAACAAGATGGATAAGGACACTCCCCAAGAAAAGAATATTGGGATGGGCAACCCTTAATAAAATGATGATTATCTTGACTAGATAAAAGATAGAACAAACTCAAATAGAATACTTTGGCCTCCTAACTTTATTGGCTACATGGATAATTGAACACCTATAAATACATCAACATAATTACTTCTATGTAAATAAAATGATTCAATGTGATTTCAAGTTTACCACTTCATAAAATAACTGATACACAATAAGTGGAATTAGTATAATTAAATTGGAGTCAAGAACATTAGCCAACTAACTAAACTAATATCCAAACACCACACACAAAACCCAAACCTTATTTTACTATTCAATTACCCAAATCTCAAAGCAAAACTAAAGTTTTCTATAATAATTTTCAGGCTCTCGCTTTATATTAAGTTAATCAAAATAGACCATTACCATTATTAGTAAAATTGACTAAATAAAATACAATAACTATAACTCTATTCACTAACAATAAATTAATTTCTCACCAAAACTAGCTTTAAAACTAACTTACCTATCCTTGAAAACAATCTCCTCTTTTCTTAATTCACTTTTGCATTTGAAAGTTAGTCTCTTCACCATTCTTATCAAATTGAATTGATTTATTTTTCCTCTTACAAGTATGAAAGCGAAAGGAACTGATTTACAAGCTCGAACCAAAATTTACTATTTTCATTCATTATAAGTTCTAATATGGAGTACAACTAAGACTAAAGGAATTAAGTAAATGAAGAACCATAAATGTGTGACTCATATTAATTCAAAACCAATTGAACGATTAACTACTACCCAATTTTTTTATTTATTTACATATTAAAATATTTTGGTAATGTTAAATATAAGCATGTCTAATTATTTAATTAGTTATGTACAACGCCTAGTTTCATAACCTGGGAGGACAACATCAACATAGTGATTGTAATATCTCTTACTTCATTTTATATACTTGACTATGACATTGCTTGTTAAATTCAAAAGTTATACCAATTCTAAGGTTTAATTTGAATAATTTTTTCTCATCCCAATTATGGATATATATTTTTATATCAGAACATGTTTAAACAATTCTTAATCAAGTCTAATTTGTCTCTTGATAATTTTAAACATATTTCATCAAACTCACTACCTTATAATTTCGAGTTGAACATTAAGACTCAATGTTTATGTATGATATATAGAATTTATTAAGTATTATTGAATTAACTTTTACAAAGGAGAGATGAATTATAAAAATAAAGGGAACAAAAAAAATAGGAAAATTTTGTATCTAAACACTAATTAACTAAGTAATTAACATATAACTAAAAACTAATTTCAAACTAACTTATGATACCTTAAATATGAGTCTTCTCAACTATTTGTCATTTTCTCTTTGAAAATTGTTTTCCCCATGTAATGTTATTTCTTGATTTCCTCCATTTGGTTGTTGTTTGCAAAAGAAAATATTTTGTAAAATTTTATATTGTAGGTTAACAAGAGGAAGAAGATGAAAGAAACATATTTCAACTCTTTTGTCTTCATGAAACCCTAACTTGGTTCTACTCAATTTGGTTTTCTCAATTTGTTGTTTTAATTTTAAAGTAGAGGAGAGTAATGTTTTAATCATAACTTTTATTTTGTTTACTGGGTTGCTCTGATTTTTGTATATATTCTACAAAATTACAAAAGTTCCATTTTCATAAACCTTTTAAATTTTATCATCTAACTCTTTTTATTCTACTATGTGTGATTAGATATGTAGGACTGCTTTATGACAAATTTTTACTGTGAATAAGGATGTCAATATTTTCTTAATAAATTCTAATTGGTGATTTGGGTTAATACAATTTTTTAATATTTTTTCCTAAGAATAAAAATTGAAAAACCCATTAAATTTCATCTTTCAATATCACGTGGATTAGTTTTTATGATCAAATTTGTGAAACTACTTTGAATCAATTTATTGTTTGGCATAGGGGCAACAATGTTGTAATCCTCAACAATTGATTAATCAAGTGGGTTAGGATGAGTATTTGATATTTCCTTTTTAAAAAACTTATTATTGACTATTTCTATATAACATAAACACCCCAGAATATACATTATAAAATTTATTTAAATAAACTTAAACATTGTTGGAAAGTGTATGTATTAAACATTTACATAACAACATCCTATACACAAAATATTTTATTAAAAGTTTGTTCTTTCTAAATTAATATTACCCTTTGAATTCCAAAATCCTCCAATGTAACAACAACTAACCTTTATTCTTCTTATTCATTTTATCAAGTATAACTCCTACCATAATTAAACTCTAAATTACAACACATATCTAGGTTCTTAATAACTTTGTAAACCCCCACAAGACCAACATGTTTCTCCCTTGAAATCTATAGGTTGAAAGTCCCAAGATAATATTTCTTATTCAATACATGTACCTGAAAGAAAAAGATCAAAGAAAAATAATCTTGGCCAATAGGCTCTCCTCCCAACCATAGGATTGAAAATCAATCTACCCCTGAGTTGTAAGGGTCACATAGCTTTCCCTTACAAACACCATCACTATTTACAAGGGTTACTTAAACAAATTACACAACATACTATGCACAATGAAAACACACATACTATAATTCATCACACTAACCCTTAAATAGTTATATATATTAAGAGAAACTAGAACATGGAGGAACTCCAACAAAGCTAAACACATAATTTCAACAAATACCTCAAAGGGATCTAGCAATAAGTTGCACATAAATTTCAAAAAATAAACAATATCTTATGCATCTTAAATAAAGATCTACAAAGGGGTAGACATTACCAACTAAGTGCAAATCCCAAAAGGTGATAGCCTCTCCATCAAGCCCTATTATTCCATTCTTCCTCTCCCATCCTCTCCTCTATCTCCACCAAGGATTATCCTTCCCAAAAGGAGAAAGCATCCCAAGGACAAAAACATAACCAACATAAAAAATAACAATGCCAAGCAAAGGAGAGAAGCCAAGGCAAAAGAGAAAAGCCAAGGAAAAAGAGAGAATCCCCTTCTCCTTTCAAAGATAAGGAATATATAGAAGGGAAAAAGGAAACCAACTCCCCATAACTTCCCAACCACCCAACCAACCAACTCCAATTTTCGCCACTTTTCATAAGTGGATAACTAGAGTGGGTTTTAGAATTTATTTAAGGGGTTTTATGGAATAAAAAGACCCCTTACCCATAGACCTAACACCTAGGAAACATTTGATACACTTAATACCACATAAAGATTTCTCGAAACATATAATAAGTAATCACATTTAAAAGTTGACTCAAAAGTCTAATAAAACAACCTTTCACACATGTACAATCCTTACAAAACAAGGTTAAAACACATATCCTTGACAAGACTAGGAATTCACAAGAATAACATAAGGGAAGTAGCAATGTGACCCCTTCATCAATATTGGCCAATGTTAACCTATTTACTCAACAATAAAAAGGTGTCAATATTTATTATAATTAATAGTAATTGAAACAAATAGAATATGAAAAATAACCTTCTAATAATAATCGACTAAGGAATTAAATCTACATTAGTAACATATAATTTAACTCTTCCTACTTGCATACTACCTTTTAGAGTTAAGCAATAATTGGTCATGTTATTTAATATCAAAATATTACTTGTCAATAATCTATTTAACCTATAAGGAATACTACTACAACCAAATATTGAATATCAATCATTACCTTTATATTCACACTTACTGACACTCATAATATAAAATCACCTAACATGATGAAATCCATTTAATATATATAATTATATTACCAACAATGAAACAACTCGATCATTGCATACTTACATAGATAAGGAATATAATTCATCTAGAGCTATCACATGAAATCACAAAAACCACTAGATAGTTATTTAAAAATCACAATATAAGCAATTTGATGTATAAGAACAATAATCACTAATGTATATTGTCCAACATAAAGAATATGAAATATAGGATATGAATCATCAATGACAAATAGGATCAATAAGGCCAGAAGGGACGTGGTCTTACACTCACCCCCTTAGGATTGGGCTTCCTCCTGGAAGTCCCTAGAGGTGAAGGTAAACACAAGCACTTGTCAATAATATTTAATACAAAAATTCCCAAATATGACAATAGAAAATTTTATCTTCTGAAGCATTCTAAAATAATGGGAAAATTTACAATTTAACTGTCTACTCAAAAGATAATCCATCCATGTTACACAACAATATTGTAGATGTCAATTCCACATTACTCGTACGATCATAAAGGACTATACTATAAATATATAAGTTCACTTCAATCATCATTTCTTTGACAATTATGTCAATCATTTCATAAGCGTCACAAAAAGAATTTGTTCACAACATGCATCCACCATCAACACAACATTGAAATGTCACAAGGTTCAGGGAATAGGATTTATGGGGAGGAACATTGTCAAATGCCATATCACTGATTTGAAGCAACTGCCACCATGATAATATGAGGAAAGATGGTCTCAGGGCCCTCTTTAGGACCCCTCCATAAATTTCCTAGTACCTTCCCCTTGTTTGTGTAAGGGGGTTAGCCTCCAAGAAGGAAGGTACATAAAGAATCACACACTAGGGGAGAATGGATTATGATCATCCCATACCAATCCCATTTACATCCCCATCCTCACTAGATAAATTCCCTAGCACATCTATAGCCCCATACGACCTGCCAGGGATCCCTCTTGGATATAGTAGTTTACAGAGTTCACATCATGATACATATGCCAATAGTTCAAAGAAACCTCAAATATAAGAAGATAAAAATAATATTTCAAAAGTTTATAATACTCAACTATCACAAGTCTTGAATTTTGTACTTCATATTCTTTTAGAAAATACTAGATAATAAAAAATTAAACAATTGCATTCATCTCCCTCTATTTCCAACACTTCTCACGGACAATGACTAGTTGAAGAATTACTTGTATGTGAATAGACCAACAATGATACCACAAGAGCAGTTCATCTAATACTCATGTCTCTGAATCAAATCTCTGTACTATTTGTATCCCAAATGGAAGCTCATCCAAGGTTTGGAAAACCAGATCCATCCTCAACCCATGGGATACAACTCAAGGAAGAAAAAAAAGGTTTTACACTATGGACCAACAAATATGGTCCTCAAAGGGGGAGTATATCTAGCTCAAGATTCCAAGGGGAACATGATTTCAGACATCTATCCACTGGCTAGCACAAAGATGCATCACGATAGAATTGGAATAGTCCAGTGAACGAGGGACTCTCTCAACCCCTAATAAACTAGCAGAGCCTTCTCTAGATGGAGTGGTCATTACTAGGGGAATTCCAACACACAAAACAAGATGCAAACTTATCATCACACATAAATTAACACAAGGGTATACACAAGTAGATCATCTTAGATGTCCACCACACCCTTACCCCAAGTTGGATACCAAATATCCAAAACTTGAGTCACAAACATAACATTCATTAGTTTCTCACACACATATAATAATTAACTTTTAAAGCATTCAACACACTCACTTAAACAAACAAACAATTAGTACTATCAATGCATGAATTGGTTGATACTTGAAACAGTTACCAACACCCAAGAGCATCACTATCACATTGGATTTCCAAGAAGGAATTCCACATAGGGGGAGTAGGGGCTCTACCAGACATGGGAAAATTATATGAACAAATATCATAATCAAATCTCCACCAAAAAATCCACATAATTCCACAGCAAAACCACAACAACTCAACATCAGTGCCACATCACAACTAGATCAACACCCTTATTCCTCCCAACAAAAAATATATAGAAAGTAGAATGGAATACTCATATCCCCATAGATGCAAGGGTACTCATACCCTAGTACTAGTCATTACCCCAAGGGATACTCATATCCCAAATAATGAAATGCCCCTATCTGTGGGAGCTATGCCCACTCAAACGCCTTGCACTTGGAAGACCCCAAATCTCCTCTTCACAAGAGGAAGGTCTATTACCCTAGAAGGCACATTAGAAATGACAAAAAAAAAAGGGAACACATAATTATCAACCCTCGACATGACACTAAGAGGAAACATCCACCATAGATAAAAATATTTAATACACCACTAAGGATAAACTCCTTGTTTACAAATATTATTCAACTTATAGTTCCATTGCACCAAAATTAAGCATCACTATTAGAAGAGGATAATTACTAATAATTGAGGCTAAATTTCTTCACGCATAACTATTGAATTTTAGTTTTATACTCAAATAATTATGATAATATTTACATTCTATTTAGCAATGCCACAACATCAAATCTTTTGCACTAGACAACTTCAAATTAATATCATTAAGCAAAGAAAACAAGAATTTCCTCCATAGCTAAAATTTTCATTTTTAAAACAACCAACATTAACATTTCCAATATTCAAACATGCCCTCAACATGTGAATAATATTGCATTCAATTCATAACAAAATATTTCACTAACTTAGCTAGATAACTTTCATAATTAATTTGTGACATTAATCAAGTACTACCAAATGTCTAGAGCATGCAATAACCTTAATGACTTTAAGGAAAATTTACTAGATTGTATTAAATTTATATTTCCCAACCAGGAAAGCATCAAATTATCATGACCCTCTTTACTACAACAATCATCAAATAATTACTCAAAGAAATAACTCTATATCTCTATTATGAGGCAAGTTAAAGTGATGAACATAAGTAACTTTGATTAACTACCTCAAGAATGAGATTACCCTAAACAAGGCCATTAATTATTTTGGAGCCAAAATCAATTTCATATAAATCCATATGAATTTTCTAATTATTATTATATAAATTCACGAATAACTATATTCAACAAAGAATCCAAATAAAGAGAAACATTAAAAAATGAACAATTAGAATTAACATCAAAGATCCTTCAAATAAACATTTCATAAGCTTAAGTGATTCAAGGAGCTTTCCCTCTCTAATTAAACAACTTTCTCCTAACATGGAAAAGGATACAATTATCACAACAAGCTTGTTAAGGACCTAAGATGTTTGAATTCAAAGGATGAGAGAATATAACTTTAGGTGTTTTTGAACAAGTTATAATTAACAGTCTACTTTTACCCTTTTATTGCAAGACTAAAGACAAGGTCACCTAATTACTTCAGCCCACAATATCAACAAAAAACTTTACTCAATGATTACACACATTTGGGGCCCTAAGAAAAACAAGTAACCGCAGAGTTCCTAGTGTTCGAACTCCGCTATGATACCAAATGTCATGCCCCAACTTAGACACAACTAAACAATATACACTACAATTTTTTTTGAACAAATACACATAAACACTAATAATTATCCATTATACTTAAACATGGAACATATAATGAAAATATAATATCAATATTCAAAATGACATTGATTCTAGTGACATGCATATTATTATGATTATCTTTATTTGTTTCCATTCGGTTTTGTATTTACATTTCCTACATTATTAGTATTGACTCTAACATGATTAAAATATCATTATCTTTAATACTTGAATTGAATTTACTACCCTCATTAAGAACCCATGATGCTAATAATTATGACACTCAAAACATTTATATATAATATTTGAATTACTAAAGATAGTATTACTAATTTCACACTTAATATTATCGCTAGTTATATCAATATTCTTTTCATTCTGAAATCTGATTTTACTTCTAGAATAGTTAACACTATTATTCTTGGAATCACAAGTATACTTACCATCATAGATAACAATCCTACTAATTAAAATATTGTCATTTACCATTTACTAACTCCACTTATGATATTATTCTATAACTGAAAACTACTCCACCATTAGATTATTGGACACAACCACTCAGTAATGGTATTACTCAAAAGGATAATATCAATACCATTTCCTTGGCCTATATCCTTCACCGACAATGATGTTATTGTGATTGGAAATCATGACAATAATATCATCAGTAGACAAGGTATTCGACCTAACATGGGGAGATAGACACAATTGCAATTTTTTTTAGAAAAGTGATAATAAAAACTTGTGTCCATAACTCTAGTTGGACTTTAAAGATTATTTTAATTCTAGGGTTAAATTACTTAACAATTATAACTAACTATTGAAGCATTCTAAAATCTTGAACATTTAAGTAATACATTGACTTCTCAAGTCAAGAGAGAAATATGACAACTCTCTACCACTAAGTAACTGCATTAACCAATATAATTTAAGTGACATTGATTGGAAAGACTATAATGATGATATAGGGTAAAGATTCAGGCAACATTTAGTCAACAATATGGATAAGGACACTCCCCAATAAAAGACCATTGGGAAGGGTAACCCTCAACAAAATGATGATTATCTTGAATAGATAAAAGATAGAACAAACTCAAATAGAATATTATGGCCTCCTAACTTTATTGGCTACATGGATACTGAACACCTATAAATAGATCAACATAATTAATTCTATGTAAATTAAAGGATTCAATGTGATTTCAAGTTTACCACTTCGTAAAATAATCGATACATAATAGTTGGAATTAGTATAATTAAATTGGAGACAAGAACAGTAGCCAACTAACTAAACTAATTTCCGAACACCACACACAAAACCCAAACCTTATTTTACTATTCAATTACCCAAATCTCAAAGCAAAACCAATTTTTTTTATAAGAATTTTCAGACTCTCCCTTTATATTAAGTTAATCAAAATAGACCATTACCATTCTTAGTAGAACTGACTAAATAAAATACAATGACTATAATACTCTATTCATTAACAATAAATTAATTTCTAACCAAAACTAGCTTTAAAACTAATTTACCTATCCTTGAAAACAATCTCCTCTTTTGTCAATTCACTTTCTGGATTTGAAAGTTAGTCTCTTCACTATTCTTATCAAATTGAATTGATTGATTTTTCCTCTTACAGGTACGAAAGTGAAAGGAATTGATTTACAAGCCCGAACTAGAGTTTAGTAATTTCATTCATTATAAGTTCTAATATAGAGTACAACTAAGACTAAAGGAATGAAGTAATTAAATAGTAACCATAAATGTATAACTCATATTAATTCAAAACCAATTGAATGTTTAGCTACTGCCCAAATTTCTTTTTGATTTACATATTAAAATATTTGGGTAATGTTAAATATAAGTATGCCTAATTATTTAATTAGTTATGTACAATTCTTAGTTCCATAACCCTAGAGGACAACATCAACATAGTGATCATAATATCTCATACTTCATTTTGTATACCTGACTATCACATTACTTGTTAAATTCAAAAGTTACACCAATTCTAAGGTTTGATGACGAGGGCCACATCGCCCAAAACCCATAGAAATCACAACAATAAATACCAACACAGAATATGCGAGACAAAAAAATGACTCACTTTCAACTATTTTCAGAAAATGAAATTACAGATTCAAAGCTTACATGCTATAGCCTCATGGGCTTGATTCATTACAACAAAATCAACTCTGAAAAGAAATCATACTATTCAGAGCCATAATCTGCACTATCGGGGCCACCTCTACAACCCTCACTTAACCCTTTTTATTTTCCCCAATAACCACCCTAGAATGTTCTAGAAAATTCAAATTTCCCCTTTTGTTTTGGCGCCAAAAGTCCCACTGTTTGATTTCTGGCCTAGGAAGAAATTTTAATGAAATTCACTTTTTAGAGGACCAACTTTGCGGGGCTATAACTTTTGATCCGAGTGTCCGATTTGCTATTATTTCATATCATTGGAAAGCTATCAACGAGCTCTATAACAAGCGAACCACTGTAGGTTGGTTCAACCACTTTTTGAGCTGTTTAGGGGCCTCTAAAGTTTTATATCTAAATTTGAATCTACATTGGAGAAATTTCTTGGGACAAAAACTTTAATTTCTCCCAAACCTTGTAGGGTATTGAGGTGATCTTTCTTGACTTGGAAATGTTTTCAGCTTATGCTCCTTAGGGTAAATTTTTAGGTCCATATGAGCCCGTTTAGGCTGACTTACTAAAAATAGTAAGTTCCCATTTTTTGCTATTTTTGATGCCTGACTGTCTTACACCCCTTAAGTATCATCATGGGACTTGAAACAACTAAAGAAAAATAAAGAAAGGCCAATTTTGCGATGCACATTTTCATAATCTTAGATGCTCCCCGCAGACGCATTAATTCCACTTTGGCGCGGACCTTTGTCACTTCTCAGAGTTAGAGGAAACCGCGATGGTTAACCTCACTTTAGACAACTATGCGATGAATCTTCAACATTCCTTCCTCCATTTCACCAAGTACTGCGATATTGCCTATTTCTCGCGGCTTCTACCCAATATGCTATCCAAGATTTTATCTCTTCCTTCTCCGGGCGCAGGCCGGAATTTTAACCTGCTCATTTATTTTCTCCACCCTCCTCTATATCACCTTCTATGATACTCTCTATCAAATCAACAATCTTGGAACACAGACAAATGCTTCATTCCACTCAGGAAACTCTACCTCATAAGCATTTCCTCGGACCATGCCTCTTAGGATCTTGCATGGTCCAACTTCATCTTTAACTTGTTGTATGTACCAACAAGAAAACTTTCCTTTCACAAATGAACCATGACTTCATCTCCTACCTAGAACTCCTTATACTTCATTTTCTGATTTATCTCGAGCCTTATATTGTGAGTTCATCTTATTGATATGTTTCCTCACCTCTTTGTGCAAATTCTTTAGGTGCTTAGTATAATCTTCAGCCTCAACACTACTCTTTTCCCCCTTATCCATCTTTCTCAGTTTAGAAGAAGTTCTTGGACTACTACCATATACAATATGGAATGGTGATTTATGTGTACTCGTATTGACATAATTATTGTAAGAAAATTTCGTCTGTGGTATAATCAAATCCCATCCCTTGGGCTTATCTCCAACTAAGCATCTTAGCAGGTTTCCCAAACTACAATTCACCACCTCTATTTGTCCATTAGTCTATGGATGGTGTGCATAACTAAACTTCAAATCTATCTTCAACTTCTTCTATAATGTCCTCCAGAAATAACCAACAAATTTGGTATCTCTGTCTGAGACTATACTCTTTGGTAGACCATATAGCCTCACCACCTCTCTAAAAAACAACTCTGCAACATGAACAAAATCACTAGTCTTATGACACAGAATGAAATGTGCCATCTTTGAAAATCTATCCACCACCACAAATATGGAATCATGCCTTCTCTGTGTCCTTGGCAAGCCAAGAACAAAATCCATGCTAATATCCTCCCATGGCCTCTCAGATACAGGTAATGGCTGATACAATACAATATTATGACTTGTTCCTTTCAACATCTGACACATTCTACAACTTTGTACAAACTTCTTCACATCTTTTTGTGACTGTGGCCAATAATAATTCTCACTGACAAGAGCAATGGTCTTATCTCGACCAAAATGTCCATCCAATCCTCCACTATGCTTTGCCTTGATTAGATTCTCTCTCATAGAACTCCTTGGAATGTACAATTGGCTTCCTTTAAACAACATCCCATATCGATTAAGAAATCCAACCATCTC
>VDFB02114609.1:0-25119 GCA_007258455.2 Sequoia sempervirens | reverse complement strand
CTTCGCCACGCTCAATGACAACTACACAAAGTGGGTGCAATCTTCAAGGGAGTGTGCTTATGATTTTCACTTCATGAATAACTACCATCAAATTGAACAATATTTATCCAGACAGAAGTTAAGCATCCACAAAGTAAGCTCAGGCTAACTTTACGCATTGAATGAAAATCATCCATTCAAAGAAAGTATGAGCAAAAGTTTCACCATAAATCAATACTTATTAGATCTTGCATTCATCTAACATACATGAAATAAAATCTAAACCATGATGAGGGATAAGAACCATGCCAACTCCAAAATAAGAGAAGTAATCACCATCAAAACAATGCATGCATTACTTATTACTTCAGCAGTCATACACAACAATTACTTATCTCAACATGTTTTGCAACATGCTCCCATGCTTTACAAATGAGGGGGTGAGCTCAATTTATAGGCTCCCCAATTACAATTCAAGGGCCAAGATTGATTTAGGATCAACGGCCGAGATTACAAAATAAAACCCTAATTAGAGTTTGTCATAACTAACTCCTCGACTAATGAGAAAATTACATTCGAGGACACTTGTCCTTTTTGCTAAATATGAACCAACAGTAAAATAGGAAGTTGTTGCATGTTGATTTGGAATAATTTGATTGGTTGGAAGATGACGAGGCGCCACCTCAGCGTGCCTTGGTCACTTTGGTCTTGTTCCATGAGCTTGCCTTAGAATATTTTCTGTGCCGATGACTGTCCCTTGTGCTGGTTTCTTCCAAGCTTTGATCTTGGATTCCTTTTGTGACTTTGGCTTCTTCTTCTCACTTGTATTGGAAGTCTCGCCTTGGAGCACATGTTTAGACTCGAAGTTATTAAGCCTTTCTTTCCAGATTGCTCTGAAATTCCTACAAGTGCCTTGAATTTGGAGAAGAATTCCTTTGTGCTATCGCCACGATGGAGAAAATTGGAATTTTCTATGTGAAGTATTTCCCATACTTAGCCAAATTTTGGCTATTCAAGTTCTTTTTGTAATACCTCTGTGTGGACTATTCAACCTTTAGCCAAGATTTTGGCCATCTTGATGCCCGAATGAACTTTGCTTGTGGACTTGCCTTCAATTCTGACTTTGGCTTGTGCTATGTAGGACAAATTCCATCCTTGGACAAGGATTTTATTCACTTCCCCCTTTATTTTCCTCCTCATTCTTCTTATTTTCCTTCCAACACTTAGTTATTTTTCTGAATTTTTCTCTTTGGGCGTACTTTACTTTGGTCTTGCCATCCATTCCTTATGCCAAGGTCGGACTTTATGAGGCTTTGGACATTCCTTGCTGAGGGAGGTCGGACTTCACTCGTGCCTTTCCAATTTTTTTGAATTTTTTACTTAGCCAATTTTTTGTTTTTTTCTTGGCTAGGCAGACTTTATCCTTGTCTTGACATCTTCATTTTCTTCCTGGGCGGACTTGTCTTTCGCTTAGGCATCTTCATCCTCAGGCGGATTTAACAGTAGTTACTAGTTTAGACATCCTGACTTAAGCTAAGTCGGACTTTGCATGTGCTGTTCATCCATTGAGCAAGGTTGGACTTTGTCTTGTCTTTGCCATTTTTTCTAAGTGCCAAGGTAGGACTTTCCTCTTGTCTGGACATTCTCACCATTCCTTAATGGCAGACTTTGGAGACTTCTTTCCATGTTGCAAGGGCAGACTTTGGAGTCTTCTTTCCATACTGCAAGGGTGGACTTAAAGAAGTTCTTACCATTCTCATTTTGGCATGGCGGACTTGGAACTTCTTTTCCACATGTATTTTCCTTTTACACTTAGCCAAAATTCAAATTTCATTTTCCGAGGCATCAAATACTTAGTCAATTTCATGAAAATTTTCTCCCCAAGGTAACATTACATAGGCAAGGCACCTATACTTAGCCAAATTTTTAATTTTCTGCCTTCTTCCAAGCTTGGCGGACTTCACCAACTACTTGCCATGGTAGGGCGGACTTCACCAATAAGCTTGCCATTTCTCTTTCCAAGTGTTGGCGGACTTGGCTTATGATCAAGCCATCTTTCCTTGAGCGGATTTGGCATTGTGTTGTGCCATGTCTTTCTTGAGTGGGGCTTGACTTTGCCTAGAGTCAAGCCATAACACTTTCTAGCTGGAGCGGACTTACCTTTTTCTCATGCCATCTCCCTCTTATGTTGGGCAAACTTTCCATGAGTCCATGCCATTGTCTTGGGGCGGATTTTCCATATGTTTGTGCCATCATCTTTATGGTGGACTTTACCTTGGCTTGAAGCGGACTTGCCACCATTCCATGCCATTCCTTCTTCTCCATGGCAGACTTAGCTCATGCCTATGCCATTGCCTCTTCCTATGGCGGACTTGCTTGTTGTCCATGCCATTGATCTTGCTCGCCATTTCCACATTTAGGCAGATTTTGCCATGAATTTCAGACTTTTTCATGGATTTTTCCAGATTTTTAAATGATTTTCTGTGATTTTCCATTGGTTTTGTGGGACTTCTGATTGATTTTTTGAAATCCGGGCACTTTCTAAAGATAGGAACCCCGCCAAAAATACAAACTTTTCCAAAAATAGACCCTAAAAAATAGGAAGTCCAACATGGGCCAAAAATGCCAAAAATGAAGTCCCTAAAAAATAGGGGGTCCAGAGGGACAATCCCCAAAAAGTAGGAGATGTCAGAATTGACTGAAACGACAATCGATCTTCGTCCCTCAGGCCTTCTAAGCATTTTGATGATGTTCGCACACTGATTTGGGCTTGGATTCTCTACTTGGCTCGGGTGACCTTTCAAATCTTTAACTCCTCATTGTAAAAGAAACATGGTGATAAGCATTTGTGACGCCAAGGCAAAAAAACCCAAAAAGCAAAAACAAAGGGTCCCCATTTGTAATGGGGCGATGTGTGAAAAGGTCACAACACTGCCTTTATATCATCGCTGTTTCACAAAATATTTATCGCTGCCTTCTATGATTAGAATAGGTGCTTTAATATTACTGTTTGTTGTTATGTCCTCATAATTTGTTTATTAACAATATATTAATATATTATATGTTTATTAATACATATGTATATTTCAATATTTTCAATCATTATAATATTTAAGAGGGTAATATCTGTATTTATATTTTGATAATTATAATCATAATATTATCTTATGGTAATTATAATTATAATAATAGTAAATTGCTAATATTTTAATATGCATTTTATGTT
Organism: Sequoia sempervirens; assembly: GCA_007258455.2. Classification (NCBI taxonomy): domain Eukaryota; kingdom Viridiplantae; phylum Streptophyta; class Pinopsida; order Cupressales; family Cupressaceae; genus Sequoia; species Sequoia sempervirens. The sequence continues at coordinate 21,914 of VDFB02114609.1, read as the reverse complement.
ATCTATTTATTTGCATTTCTATGTTTTATATCTTAATGCTACAATTTCAGGGGCATGACATGCAAACACAAAGCCCTATGCTTGTTTTATAGGCACATGGAAGACATGAAACAACCAAGTTATTTGCAATAACATTGACCAAAATCCAAGTACCTTACTCCATGAATGCAAATCCAAATGCTCCATTTGCATGCATGCAAATGCTCCTTACACCTGGCTACTTTTAGTCAGTCAAAGATCTATTTTAATGCACTTTGTAACCCCCGTCATAAGTACTTTTACAATGTAACTCCCATGCCATCATAGATCCTTTTCCAAGTGGTAGGATCATTATTACAAAGGGAATCTTGAGATTTCTCTCCAAATGTGGTGCTCCATGCTATACGGGGGGTAAATTAACCATAATATTAAAGTATCATGCAAGTGTTATGACACACCTTCCTAGCAGGTTTTTTATGCTGTTCCATAGGTGGTAGCTAATCTTGTTTGCTCTTGTTGAGCCTTTTGAATATTTCTCGTTATTGTCTTGCAGGTAGTGTTTTCTGATTTTGAGGTGCTGGTTTGCTCTTTTGTGTTGCTTTTATTTATCCTTGCATTGTATGCCTTTGATATTTTCCTAGGTTAAGTGTATTGTGTTTATTTTAGGTATTTTGCTGATTTTGGGCAAATGTGATAAGTTACTTTAACATTTTTTTTGGGCAAAGTGGTACCAGAGAGGGTAGCACTCTATATTGATTTAGAAAAGATTACATCTGAAAGATTACTATTGAAAGCCCCAAGTCATAAACACATTACTCCTTGGGCTTGCTGGAGTACAAAGTTATCAGACCTGTGCCAAGTTCAGCAAGCCTTTTTATTTCAGCCTCATTTAACATTTTTTTTGGGCAAAGTGCTACCAGAGAGGGTAGCACTCTATATTGATTTAGAAAAGATTACATCTGAAAGATTACTATTGAAAGCCCCAAGTCATAAACACATTACTCCTTGGGCTTGCTGGAGTACAAAGTTATCAGACCTGTGCCAAGTTCAGCAAGCCTTTTTATTTCAGCCTCATTAAACTGCTTCTTATGAGCAATTACATGATCAAAGAAGGGCTGCAAGTCCTTGTAGGGACACTCTCTGTATAAATTGACAGCAGCACTGAGTTTCTTGTTTATCCTTACCTTAGGGGCATCCACCGTGTCACAAAGAAGGCCCTGCTCCGGGTTCTTATCAAAGTTTGAAATGGCTTTGATGGCGTCTGCAACAGACACTTCTTTTAATTAGCATGCCATCAATTTGTCGATCAGCCTCCTCCCAAACAAGCACACTATATTGAATAGGAAGAGACCTATCAGCATGTTGTCCTGAACATGGTCAGGGCCAAGCCTGTGCTCACCTATCACCTTCTTGATTGCAGATTTTACCTCTGAATCGCCATCCTTGAATAGGCGTGCCAATTGAGCCTCCTTGTCTTCGATCAAACACTGGCATACACAGCTCGGAATCTCCTCTTAAACTGCTTTGAGATATGAACATAGTGCATATATAGGGAAAACGTTGATTCTAGAGGCTTCTATTAGTTGGTCCCATGATTTCTTATTACTACTGTCATGTTCTTCAGAGCCGTAGGATATGGATAGATTTTCTCTTACAACTCGCAGTTCATAGTGTACTTTGGAAGCAGTTTGCAGCTCCAGTACCATCCTAAACATCCACTTTGACCTTACTTTGCTATTTGTGCATCTTGTTCCAGATGTGACATTAGGCCCTGCCAAGATGTGGGATTATTTGACTTACTGATGCTTTTGTTTTGATCAATACTCTGATTTGATAGGAAATCCGCAACCCCTTTCGCTTCTCTATAGATATGTGAGAATTTGTGATGGCAATTGAATTGAGCAGTGGAGAGATCCTCTTGACCCATTGTTTCAGTTTCCAACTCTGAGCGCTTCTGGATATGACAACTTTTATTACAATTTCGGAGTCACCTTTGATGTTAATGTTGTTTATAACGTTGTTTGCATAGTACTTTATGCCTTCATATAAGGCTGCACACTTGGCTTCATTATTTGTACCAATTGGTAATTTGATAGAGGCTGCCCAAATCAAGGATCCATTTTCGCCTTTGATCACGAAGCCAACTCCAAATTTCCTCGGGTTGCCTCGTGAGGCCCTGTCAAAATTCAATTTCAATCTGCCTTTGGGGGGCAGCTCCCACTTGATTTTATTTTGGGCAATTTTCTGCTTTAATAAGTAACCTCTTGGAGGGTTCAACAAAGTCCAATTCCTCACCATTTTTTGATCCCAAGCCAATATGTATTTGTAACTTTTCTTTTTTGTTTGGCCATTCATATGCTCACTAATACCAATCTCTATTTTGTTCAACAGGCATTCTATGGAAGACATTTTATCTTTAAAGATCCTGGCATTCCTTTCCTTCCAGATCTGCCATATTATCATTGCAGGAGTTTCACACCATAGGCCTTCCAATGTTGAACCTTTGTATAATCTGGGCTTGGACTCAAAAATGTCCTTTAGGTTGTTCTAGAGGGTGGTGTGCCAATCCAATTTGGCACATAAGTGTGTTCATCTTTGTGCAGTGTCACATTTCAGGAATAAGTGATGGATCGTTTCTAGCATAGCAGCATTAATCGTTTGGGGAAAAAATCGGCAAACCAAAAGTTCAGGATTTTTTGAAATAATCGGGAAAAGATCGGGAAAAAATCGGATTTACAAAAAACACAAAAAATTAAAGAAAAAGACTCAGAAACTACATTTTTTTTAAAATTTAATGGCATTTCCATAGCATACAGACATTGAGAGCAAATAAAATACAGAGTTCAATCCATGAATTATAGAAAATAGATTTTTGTTGGTTATATTCATATCGCTAATTACATTGCACAAAACATACTACAACTGCATAAATATCATGATGGTGACAGGTCTCGCAACACATTTTTCATACATATCTACCAAAGCATTTTATCATACAGTTCACTGCCTTGTTGCTATGGCTAAAAGCCTAAAACAGGTGCTTTTGAACAAGTTATGGATGCTTGGAAAAAATCTATCAAAGCATAATAGTAAGCAATAGCATAGACAAGGCAGTCAACTGTTTCAAAAAATGCCTCAAAGAAATGTGGTCTCATGGTGATGGAATGCCATGACAATCCATAGCAATTTGCTTGTCATGGCATTCGTTATGGCATTCCATCACCATGAGACCACATTTTTTTGAAGCATTTTTTCAAATAGTTCACTACCTTTTCTATGCTACCACATTTTTCATACATGTCTACCAAAGCATTTTATCAAACACCAACACCTTCATGCTATGGCTAAAAAGTAAAACCTAAAAAGGTGCTTTAACAGTTTATGGATGCTTGGAAAAAATCTACCAAAGCATAATAGTAAGCAATAACATAGACAAGGCAGTTGTTTGAAAAAATGCCTAAAAGAAATGCAGTCTCATGGTGTCATGGCATTCCATCACCATTTTTTAAAAGGTGCAATGCACCCATAATATTAGGGGTAAACGCTTTTTTTGACCGGAGCTATGAACCGGATACAACAAACCACAAGAAACAACCAAACCCGCGAGCACAAAGGCCCAGCGAAGGCACAATGCCTGCGAGCACTTTGACCCAGCGAAGGTTTGAACCCTGGTGGCCGTCACTACAACCAAGCGACTTGACCACCGAACCACGCCCTTATTGGCAAGCATTCCATCACCATGAGACTACATTTCTTTGAGACATTTTTTCAAGCAGTTCACGCCTTGTCTATGCTACTGCATTTTTCATATATGTCTACCAAAGCATTTTATCAAACAGTTCATTGCCTTGCTGCTATGGCTAAAAGCCTAAAACAGGTGCTTTCAAACAAGCTATGGATGCTTGGAAAAAATCTATCAAAGCATAATAGTAAGCAACAAACCATGGTCTCATGGTTTTTTTGCGTGAAAATCAGCTCAATTTTACTCACGTTTTTTTGCAAATTTTAAACACGTTTTTTTGGCGATTTTGCAGTTTGAAAAGGAAAAAAATCATTGACCAAAAAGTCATCAATTTTTTCAAAAAATCGGGGAAAAAATCATCCAGCCTGCAGATTTTTTAAAAATCGCGATTAATCGGGATTTTTTGCAGATTTATGCTTCTATGGTTCTAGACTCCTTTAGCACATGACACACTAGTGCGGGCCCACCACCCCGATCTGATCTAAACACTCACTTGTTATGATCTGTCTTGATATTAAATTTCCCACAAACTAAGTATTGTCGGAACTTGGCCAAGGCATGCATGACGGCCAACATCTCTTTATCATAAATGGAATAGTGCCTTCAGTCTCTGTAAGTTTGCGGCTTTCAAAAGCTATTGGGTGTCTTTTTTGCATAAGAACTGCTCCAATTCCCTCCCCTGAGGCATCACATTGAAGTTCAAAAGGTAGAGTAAAATCCGGTATTGCTAGGACAGGACATGTACACATTGCCTCCTTGAGTTTTTTCAAAGGCCTCTTGTGTTATTTCATTCCACACAAAGGCCCCCTTCTTAGTTAAGTTTGTAAGTGGGGCGGCTATTTTTGAGAAGTTCTTCACGAAACGCCTGTAGTAGCTACATAGCCCCACAAAACCCTTGAGTTGAGTTAGGGTCTTTGGATTAAGCCATTCCTTGATGGCTTTGATCTTTTCTTCATCAACACCGACTCCCTGGGCACTGATCTTATGCCCTATGTAAAGAATCTCATCTAAACCAAACTCGCATGTTGAGGCTATGGCATATAATGATTCTCGTTCCAATATCTCTAAGACTTCATCAATGTGTTTAACATGCTCCTCCCATGTTTTGCTGTAGATTAATATATCATCAAAGAATGTTAATAGAAATTTTCTTAACTATTTTCTGAAAGTGTGATTCGTACATGACTGGAAGGTAGCAGGGGCATTTGTTAATCCAAAGGGAAGAACCAAGAACTCAAAATGCCCATAGTGGCATTTGAAAGCAGTTTTGGGAATGTCTTCATCCCTCATTCTCATTTGGTGGTATCCTGATCTTAAGTCAATTTTGGAGAAGTACTTGGCACCATGAAGCTCATCTATGAGTTCATCCGCTCTAGGAATGGGGTAGCGATTTTTTATGGTCTTTTTATCTAAAGCCCTATAATCAATGCACATTTTCATGGTTCCATCTTTCTTCTTAACAAGCACGACTGATGAGGCAAAGGGGCTTGAGCTAGGCCGAATGTGCCCCATTTCTAGAAGTTCTTTAATTGTCTTTTCTATTTCTTCCTTGTATTTTTGCAGATGTTTGTAAGGGGTGGTGATTACTAGTTTTGCCCCTTCTTCCAATTCAATAATATGTTCAAAGCCCCTCTTGGGTGGCAATCCAGGCGGAATATCACCAAAAACCTTCTGGTGTTTTCCCATAATAGGTTGTATGTCAATGTGGATGGCTTTTTGTTGAGGAGTTGACTTGTCTAATATCATGCATTGTGCTGCCCATTCTCCTTGACCCCAATTCAAAATTCTTTCTATTCTTTTGCAAGAGACTACTTGGGGTGATCCATTGGGTAGTCCTTTTAAGGTAACTTCTTGTCCTTGGTGTTGAAAACAAAGTGTCAAGTTAGGAAGATCAAACATAAAGCATCCCAAGGAATAGATCCATGGGGTACCCAATATTACATCTACATCTAGAGGCACTACATAAAAGTCTTCTTTGATGGGATGATATCCCAAGATCATCTCAAGTTGGGGAACTACTTTCGTGCACTGGACCATAGCTCCCGTGGCTGTGGCTGCTGTGAATCCCTTGAATTCTTGTGCCTTTAACTTCCTTTTTGCAACTAATCTTTCATTTATGAAATCGTGGGATGCCCCACTATCCACAAGTGTGATGACTCTTTGGCCCTGAAGGGTACTCTTAATGCGAAATGGATGGTGTTTGGAAGTTTGTGTAATTGTGGCAAGAGTTACATGCTCATCTCCCTCATACCTTGCTTTCTTGCATACATTTTCCTTTATTTCTTCATTGGTGGTTGCCTCTATCTTGTGGGTTCAACCCCTCGTTTTGCATTTATGCGCGGGGACCACTCTGCATTGCAATGATGACAAGGGTTCTTCTTCCTATTGTCTTCTTTCTTTTCACAAGTGTGCCCATGCTCCCATGGGCCTTTACATGTGAAGCACAAATTCTTCTCCCTTAGTTCATCTTGTTCCCTCTTGGTGAGGGGAGTGCGGCGTGGATCATTTTTTTTTTTGTGAGAATGCTTACCATGATTGTTTGTAGTTTCATTACATGCTGATGAAGTTTCTAGTCTTAAGGCTTTTTCTATGGCATCCTCAAGATTTATTGGGTTAAGAGCACTTACTAGCTCTCTTAGTGACTCTTTTAGTCCTTCCACAGAAGGGTATGTGAGTCTATCTTCCCCTATCCTTGAAACTCGGACTGAGATTTTCTGAAATTCAGTTATGTAGTTTTCTACTGTGCCTTGCTGTTTTAGTTGAGTGAGCTTTTTGAAATCTTCTTGGGGATGTTTCCTATCAAACCTCCTAATGAGTTTTTGTGAAAATTCTTCATAGGAGGTTATATTTTGGTGGCCTTGGGTGAGGATTCCATGGTGCCACCATTCATGGGCTAAGCCTTCCAAATGTAAGATAGCAAATTGAAGTGCATCTTCTTCTGTCATTGGGCTGAGGGTGAAATAGGTATTTAGCTTTTGCAGCCAAGCATGGGTGGTGATTTTGTTTGAGCCATCAAAATTGGGTAAGGTCACTTTATTCACTTTATGCTTCGAGTCTTTATTTGGTGGTTTCTTTCCCTGTCTAGGGGCTTCATGTCTTTTGGCCTTACAAAATTCCCTAAAAGGCACAAGTTCCCTAAGCTTGGGTTCAAGATCTCTATATGCTCTAGTGATTTCCTCGGTGCTGTTTTGTGTTGGATCCATTTCCTCCTCCCTTCTAGGACCATCCTCTGTAAGATGCTATAATTTAATTATGTACAATAACGTTAAGATCAAATCCAAAACATTATGCACCTAGGACTGATGATATGAGAATTGCCCAAAACTCAGATTATGCACAATACTATCAAGATTTGATTTAGTCAATGCAAATACAACAACTCCAATCTCCAATATCAAGAGCACTGATCTTTGTATGAATATTAGTCCCTAACTCACCCAATTATCACAAATACTAATGTGGATAGTACAAATGCCAGTATATTGATCTGGAAGATTATGACCGCTCAGGCATAATTGCATTAGAGACCTTATCCTAGATGCATAGTAAATAATGAAGCCACAACATTGATCCCAACAATTCATCCAAATATAGATATATAATTTATAACTGTGAGTAGCAGAGAATAAATAAATGCAACATAAATCCTGATTCACAACTCAAGTACTAATCATAGGAAATAGACCAAGCACTCATTCAGACAATTCAAAATGGCCCGTAACGGAAGGAAATTGATATTCGATATATGAACATTACACACAATGACAAAGATGTGTATGCTTGCCGTCTTTTAGACACGCTCCAAACTGTGGTGTGGTTTATACTCGGATAATCCCATGAACCACTAAAATACTCTTTGCTTCGGTATGAGTCTTGATCTCGTGAGATTGTGGCTGGAAAGATGACGCCTGGTAATCTACTTGCTCTTAGCTCGTGGTGACTGAATGCTAAGAAATGATCATGTTCCGCGCGATGCTTGAGAGGCTCCTGTCCAATATGCGCTGGAAACAATTGTAGTATATGCTCCTCCGCTTGAGTCTTGGTGATCACTAGCCGATGCACTGAGCAGTTAGCCGGGATTTCCAAGATCGATATAATCGCTACTTTGGCAGCTATGTGACAAGCTTGCTTTATGTATTCCGCAACCGACAATGATGCTTCTCTACAATACTTCGATTCCAAATGACCGTCGATCAAACAATAGTATGCAAACAATTCCCGCTAGAGATATATGACTAGGTGCTTGCATGATGTAGTCGTGAATGTCGGAAATGACTAGTAAGAGAGAATGGAGGTAGAGAGCCCCACATAGAGACTACGTCCTATTGGGTCGACACGCTACGCGGTCAAGTTTGTTTGTCTCAATTCCATGATGATTTGCAATGTTGTATGTATTTCGCAACTGACAATGATGCTACTCCACAATACTTTGATTCCAGATGACTATCGATTGAACAATAGTATGCAAACAATTCCTGCTAGAGATAGATGATCATGTGCTTACGTGATGTAGCCGTGAATGTCGGAAATGACTGGTAAGAGAGAACGGAGGCAAAGAGCCCCACGCAGAGACTACGTCCTGTTGGGTCGACACACTACGCGGTCAAGTTTCTTTGTCTCAATTCTATGATGATTTGCAATGCAATCGATCACTCCTAAATATTAATCCATCGGCCAAACAAAAGGATGTTGGCCCAGACGCCCACTCAAGAAGTCAGCCAAAGATAATTACATATTTAATATTGTTATTTATTATTATTAATAATTATTTTAATATAATTTTCAGACTAGCATTTAAAAATGCTCTTTTCCCGCTAGTTGGAACCTGGTCCAAAAATGGGGACATGACAGTCCTTCTGTCCCGAAAATTGTTTGTCCGCAAGCAATTCGCACTTGTATACCAGGATCCCAGATTAATCTGAAAGTCACTTTTCCACCATTCTATTGGGCATCATTGTCCTTCTGTAGCATCTCAGGAGGCATCCCATCAAACATACCTATTCCTGTGTCCTCACCTTTACATGTACTAATGACCTCCAGAGAACCCAAATTCGAAATAGCAGTTGTAACAGCATAAAATTTTCTTTCAATGGAATGTTCTTGAATTTTGTGGATATTAGGTGGGTCTCCAAAACTTATTGGGTAGACATCTTGTTTAAAAATGTGCACTAGGCCCTTCGTCCCAGGCAACCTTATGGACAGCCTTGGACTTGGAAGAATAGGAATTGTGAAAGCCTTGATGGGCCTGGGTGTCTTCATTCCAGAACGGCCTAGCCTTTCTCCTATATGGCCCTTGAGCTAATTGTGTTTAGGAGAAAATGGCTCCCGAAGCTACAAAACACTAAATGCTGATTCTAGTGCTGCACGGGAGTCTTTTCCAAAGATGTTTATTATAATTTTTTTTATATATATATGCTTTAATCAAATCGATACATGGTAAAATATATTTTAAGTCCATATTCATTTTATTACAATATTCAGTGATATGTTTATTTTCATAGTGCTTGTTGGTAAACATATTTATAAGGATAATAGTTAATATTGACAATAACATCTAATATTATGAAGGGTAATCATAAATACCCTAAAAGATAGAATGACAATTATTTACATATCAACATTTCACATTAGTGTTTCACAAATTTGAGGGTTATGACATGGTCTAGGCCTTTGATGATAGTGCTTCCTAACTGAGAAAAAAATATTGCTCTACTTCCTAAATGATCTTGAGGTTGGTTTGTAATTGTTGTTTTCTCATTCTGAAACCATTTATTTTATTTAATGAGTGACTTGTGCTCATTATTAGGTGTTGTAAATGGGTCCATTTCTCAAGTTTTTTTCGTTAGCTTCTTTTTCTTGCATTTCTTTCTCATGATTGTTTCAATATTCCTGCAAAACACATGGAATGGAAGCTTTGATACCACTGCTAGATTGTACGAAACATTCTCTAATACCACTGTTAATTGTTGAAAAATATGCTTTGATACTACTTCTGTAATAATCTACCCCCAATTTTTTTTTTGTTTTAACTCTTGTTGCTGCTTGCTGTTATGAAAGTTTGTGCGATCTTTATGCAATGTTTTTGAAGGGTTTAATTTTGCATTTGATTTGACAATAAAGAACATAAACAGAAATTAAGGGGAGATAGATATGCTAGCAAAAACAACACCTTTTGAAAGCAGTAATAATCTGATTTCTTTTCAAAGTTATTACAGTCATGCAACAGCAAATTAATATCAGATTTAGAGCTCACTCAGACCTGGAATTTAGTATCACTAACAGAAAATAGATGTTCCTACTGAAGCCACGTATCATCCAAATCATCTACCAAGTGTACACCAGCTGTATGGCGCCCAAGTACATGGTAATTAGATGTGAACAGCAATATAATAAAACCTCTTGAAGGCTGCGCTCCACCCTAAACCACTTTCTAGCTTCTCCCAGCAGTAAGGCGCCTAAAATACTGAAGGTCTCCAAAGACAACTGAAAAAAGACGCTTCCAGCTCACCCCAAATCCTCACTCCTCACACAGCAAGCCGTCCCTCTTGGAAAGGGCGATTTTCTCTTATACATTGATAGCTTCACCAAAAAATCTGAAACACAGCTAGAAATGGTTGCCCTTCACAGAGGAGTAGATAGGACAAATACCCATTTAAATACTTTCTTTCATTTCAGACTTATGAAGCAAAATATGGTTCCCAGGCACAAAGGAAAACTCCAGAAAACTTCATGTAATCACCACCAAAAAAAGTTTATTCGTCACCAAAATCAACACCAGGATTTAGCAAGCCAAACCAATAATTCTTCTTCAAAAAATATGGGAAAATCTTCATCTCTCAACTCAGAAAATCTGCAACTCTTAAGCCCAAATGAAGCTCTTGAATGAAGCCTCCAAAATCCTCTCTTGATGTGGTCTTTCACACACAAAGAAAGGTGTCCCTGCAGAGGTTTTCGTCTCAGCAAGTCAATCTGAAACCCTAGAGCCAAGCTCCAAAGCCCAAATCATCAATATCCAAATATCCATAAGCTGAAAATTGTAAATTTTAATGATCAGATTGAATGCACAGAAAATTAATTCAAATCAGATGCAAAGACACAGCAGATACCCTGGGAAAACCCTCCTCTTGAGGGAGAAAAACCCAGCAACAATATATCACTTATATATTGAATAGTCACAAAATGATTTATTACAAGAGGCCGATATGCAGGCCCAATAATATGCACCAAAGAGTGATGCAAAACAGAACTCAATTGCTGATGGTACACAGCCTCAAACAAAAATGCTCTCTTAATACAGTTCGCTTTCACTTATAGGTAACTCGCACTTAGACTTCAATGACTATAACCGAACTTAACTTGAAACTTGATTATCAACAAAGAGAATGCCATTGAGTATATATACAAGCAATAGGAGAGGACGTGTCTTTTCCAATCATCAAGTCGGCCACCATCAACAAAACTCCTTTTAGAAATTTGCTCCTCTTGAAGCAATGTCGGCTTTGTTAGGATAACATGCCTCTTCATTAATAAATTCTTTTCTTAACAAAAGGAAGTGTCATGAGAAGTCGCGCCTCTTGAGTCACAATAAATTAAATAGCTTAGAGCTATTATTTAATTTATCACCAATAAGAAGATCGCTGGAAGGTTACTCTAGACGCTGCATGTAACATCAACAAAAATGACTTCAAAAGAAGTTTTTATAATTTCTCCAGCAACCCTAAAAAAAGCACCCATTTCCACAAGCCTTTTCCTTTAATTTAATTTTAAATCCTTCTTCAACTTGGGCGCCCAAAGAGGAGGCATTAAAATAAATCTTTTAATATCAACATTAACTTTAGCCTGTTTAAATAAAATTAACTTCTTTTATTACTTTGGCATCCATCCCCTTTTTTGCAATATTAAACACTCGTAAAGGCTTTTAAAACAACTTAAGTTGATTGAACTAGGCGCCATGGTACTTTTTATGTCCCCTCAGGACCCTCAAAGATAAAATATAAAGTTACTTTATAATTGACCTTTTTTGAAGCATAAATCAAATATTAAATTGATTTAGCCTTAGTAATTTTATATCAATTGAATTTTGTGCTGTAGTGACCTGCTTGATTGGGACCGTTGACCCAAATTGACTTACTATTTTTAGTAAGTCCTAAAAATAGTAAATAATGCCCTGAAGCCTGAACCGGAGAGAAACTGAGGCGCTCAAGATGGCTCTTCGAAGAGCGAAACATAGCACCAGACCTCCTACTAAAAATAGCACTTACTAAAAATAGTAAGTGTGCCTGAATCAATCCAACTGAAAGAGGACGTTGTAATTTGTAAAAATGGAGACATTACAACTTCTTGGATCCTGTCACATATCTGGTGGACAACACACTACTTTATAGGAACTTTATATGCTACATAAAATAATTAAAAACATAGAGAATGATTACCAAGATATTTGATATTCACAAAGGAGCAAAAGTCTCCTTAAATAGAGTTACAAACGATTTATCCAATAAGGACAAGATCAACAACTAAGAAAAGTAATTCATCCGATAAAGATAAGATTGACAACTAAGAAAAGCAAAAGACAACTGAAGAGAATAAGGAAAGATTTGAAAGACTATACTAATGACTTAATTGACCATTATAACTAAATGTTACAATATTATTTTAATGCCCTCCCTTAATGGTCAATTTATGAACTATACTAAGCCAAATCCAAAAACTGAAATGATTTGCTGGTCAAAAAGTGTAGAAGGCTGACTCCTTTTGCTTAGTTTGTTCTGTGACATGAGCCTTTGGTGAAGACCCCTCCCTGGTTGGATTGCTGATCAGCCAACCTTTTTTCGCTGAACCTCTTCTTGTGATAAAGTTTACCACAATAATGATGTGATAGACTGCAGATTCTTCGAATTGTCTTCATTCTGTCCTTGACCTTTCTTCTTAGGCCACTTGCCTTTGTCCTTGGCTATAAAGGCCTGTTTTGTACTCAGTGAATCACTGCTGTTTCCATCTATTGTAATTTTTGCCAGTGAACATCTGGCTACCTTCCAACAAGATGTTGGTCATTGTTGGGTTCTTTTTACCTGCCCCTGGGCCAAATGGCCACCTGAATCTACCCATATTTCCCATAGCCATACCTTTTCTCCCATATTTCCCATAGCAGTACCTTTTCTATCTCTGATCATTTTCTCAAGGGAATCCCTTATTTTGCAAACCCTAACTATGTCATCACTCAAACAGTTGCTAATGTTAAAACTTGTAGTGCTGTTTTTTGGTTTTCCTGGTTTGTTTTTATGCATTCTTGTTCTTCTGCAATATTATCTGTTGCTATCCTGACTAGCTGTAACCTAAGAATTTTTGTAATATTTCATACTACCAATATAATCTGCCTTATTTAATGTGTTTGAAAGCGTAAGTTGGCACTCTTTGATTTTCATGGTGATCAAAATGTATCTTAATTGCTGGTGGAGCAAAAATGTAATAGCAAGATGTGAGTTTTACTACTATCAATGCAATATTTGCACATATTTTCCAAGCTCATTTCAGTATTCAGTAAAATCATTTATACTATTCTTCTGTTTTTTGGTGATATGGTGGATTTAGAGTTCTCATGTTATACTTTATGTTTCTTTTTCTTAGCTATTGTGGCCGAGCATGGGAGATTGAGACTACTTGAAGGCATTGTAAAAAAATTCACAATATTGACAATGGCTCACTTTGGAGTAGTAAATGTTATTGTGACAACTGTCATTGTAAGTATCAAACGCTTTTGAGCCTTATACTGTAACAAGTAGTTAAGTTTGTGGTTTTATTTGATCTACACAAAATTTGTTCTTTATGAAACAATTTATTGCACTCTTACAAGTCTAATATGCAAGTAGGTCAATGGCTGGAGAGTGTAATGGACATTCATAGATGTATTTTTATTGCTGAAATGGACTCGTGTATTTCATTGTATAGGAATTAATTTTCTACATAGTTTAACATCATTGTTTGCATGATTTAACATACATGTTTGGCCCTATTCAGAAGTGGAACAGATATTGGAATGAATACAACATATCTACTCAAAATGGTGGTATAACTTTCCATATCTAGATTATTAGAATAGTAAGGTCTATCCACCTCAATCATGCATGGGGATGCGTTCCTTGGAGGTCAACTACAAGTCCAAGACATTTGGGATGTTTTGGTGAGAGGGACGGGATGTTCTGCCTCCTTTTCGTACAAAATATCTTGACATCCCAGGGTGACCCCAAAAAAGGGGACATTCGGGGAGTGCTCCCTTTATTAGTGTTTTGAGGATCCATTTGTGACTGTAATGTCCCCTTTTGGGATAACCCTAATTGGTGCCCCCAATTTGCTAATTCAGTCTTTATATGAATTTCATCTCCTAACAATATATGTATTCCTTTATTTATATTTGATTGGTATTCTTATTTATCGATATATAATCATTCTGTATTTCCAATCTGCTGCTTTTCTGCATACATATCTCTGATTGCTTCCAATTCATATTTATCTCTCTTCACTATCTCTGATGGCTTATTCTATAACCAAGCGATTAAATGTTTTATGGGATTGTGATCCCGAAATCAATGTTGTTCCAAGTGTCTTCTTAAGAATATGCAATCCCTGATTATGAGAATGATTGATATGACAACATTACGCCTTAATGGTATCATTGTCTCTACACTAACTCTTTTATCCAGTTGATGGAGGGGATGTTGTTTCTCAAAGACTACTGGTTATTCACACATCCCACTGGTTGTTCATTTAGCCTGATTTAATGTCCCTAGATTCCTTAGGAGCATTTAAGATCTGCTTATTAAAAGAGGTATCTGTCTGTAAATCGTTTTCTGAGTATGGGATGCTCTACTGGGCAGTAATACAACCTCCTCTATCTGATGCAAGTTCCAGTCTTATATTTCAAAGAAATCAGTTATGAAATCAATTGTATATTCCCATGTGCAGGGGGGTCTGATATATATTTTGTATGCAGAAGTTAATAAGATTGCTATGTTTCATAACTCAGACAATTTATACATGAATACTTCTGTGATCTTCTATTTGTCAGATCACTGTATCTGAATGGCTCCCTAGTCACATGTGATTGACTGTGTCTCTGATAAAGACATTGGAGCTTAATCCTCTGATTGCTCTTCCTTGCGTTTCCCCTTGTGATCAAGCAATTCCAATCTTGTCTCTGTTAGGCTTGCTCTTATTTCATGCATTCTTCACTTGGTAAGGCAGCGGTGGATATCATCTCTTACTTGGTTGTCTAAGGCGCTGCGTCTAATATGAAGACTCAATATATAACCAACTTAAATTATTCCATTCAATCAATATGCTCAGCGATCATTTCATAACATGGATTCAATAAAACAGTTTAAGGAACTTCAGTCGGCACCCTTAAAGGTAACAGCAAGTTTAATATTCGTTAGTCACTTGACTCCCTCTATTTTGCCAAGTTGGGAATGATTGAACTCCACGGACTTCAATCTCCTAGCGATGGTATATACCTATATATCTCGATTCCTTATTCATTGCCATGACTCTTCTCAAGGTACCCAAACATTAAAATCCCTTCTTCTATTTATATGCTATGCTTCCATGGAAGGAGATGACGCTTCAGATAATCATAGCTTTAGGATATTTCACTGCCTCTTAATTTTTGATCTTTTGTTTTATTCGATCCATAATATTATAGCTATCTGAATCCACTTTATAGTATTTATTTTATACTTTATTTTGTTATGCTCTTATGGCGATGGTAGTCTTATCTTATATAATCTGCCTTAACAGCAAATAAGCTTTATTTTAATATGTTTTAATCTCTCTTTGAAGTCGGTCATTTGAATAGTTATTAATCGTAAATATTGAATCCATGATTCCATCACAATATTTATAATTTTATTTTTGATAATGATAATATTATTTATATTGGTGTTTTATAGTAATTTTATATATTTTAATATTTATTATATTATAATAATTTTATAATATCTAAATTGTCAGTATCAATATTCTAATATTTATAATATAACAATAATAATTATAATATTGTCTTTTGACAATTATAATTATAAAGTTATCAATTGGTTAGTATTTTAACTATTTATTTTATTTATCTTATTGTCACGATGTCAGGGACATGACAGTGACGTCAGTGAATAGTTTGTTTTCTTTTGTTGAAAAGAAAAACAAAAAAAGCTCTTGTTTAGAGGGTAGAGGGTTTAAGGGTTGAGAGAGAGAGAGGGTTGAGGGTTTAAGGGTTTACGGTTTACAGTTTAAGGGTATAAGGTATACAAATCTATTTCACTCCAACCCCTCTCCCATTGTGAGGTCTTTTCCCCCACCCTAACTGGATAACAAATACTAAAAGAATACTAAAAGGTGGGTACCCAACCTAAAAGACTCCTAAAACCCAAGTTGCAATGTATTTCTTTTCATTTTTGCAATTATCTATACTTACGACTCCTCAAATTGTAACTTTGATTGATGAAATGTAAACCATGATTCATATTATGATTATTAGATGGATTATGGGATCAATGGGTTTTTAGTGTGTATTCAACGATTCAACATATTGTCTTGAGTACTATTTAAAATTTTAACTTCTTTTAGTTTGTTTAAGTTTTTTTAGTTTATTTATATTTTAAAACTTCAAACGTTAAATTTATATGTTTTTTTTAATAGCTGTGCCCCATTGGTTCCAAAATCTGGAATTTTATGCCATCCTTAAAATCACGTTCTCTCATTTTGAAAAATTAGAGAAATATTAGTAATGTTAATGTGTAATGGCAATGACTTTTACTAGCTCTTTTTGCTGTCGCCCAAAGAGGTTCAAACTTCAGGGTAATGTTAATGTGTATGGCACTCCTGAAGAGTATTCAAATAGAAAGCTTTTCAGGTTCTATTTTTTATTTTGTTACTTAGTAATACAAAACAGGAGTTCTATCATTTGAAATAATAGCATTTTGTATACTTTTGATTCTTTGTTTGGTTTAATTCTTAAAGAATGTGGTCAATGTTGGAGGATTTAACTATGAATTTCTGCTAGCTTCTGCAAAAGGCTTGCAGTTATGCTGTCATTTCTCGGGGTCTTATCATCCAAGGATTCAAATATTTGTTTCCTTGTTGAATGCCAAGATTTCTTACCATGTTGTAGATTTTTATAGCTGGAATGTATTTGTAATGATTTCTGTATATATGGTTCTTACTGCTTTGTTCTTTCTGTCAGCCGCTTCCCGAAAAAGAAGAAAAGGAGCTGAAGCAGACATTAGTAAAGAAATTTGGTGAGGGGAAAACTGTGAAATTGCAACAGAAGGTAATTAATATGAGACCCAAATTCACTTTAATTAATTGTTGTCTGGTCATTTTAAGCTTTTATCTACCCTTTGAATGCTTTATTTTTCATGTTGCTTGGCATGTTAGAGAGAGAGGGAAAGATTTCCCATTTTTGTCTCTTGAACATGTTCTACTTACATTTTCCAGCTTCCATTTGAGACCAACTCTGCGATATTTCTGCGAAATAGGGTGTCAATTTCAGTTCATTTCCTTATGCCATGTAATTGATACCATGCTTTGGTCCTTTGTGTATTTTGGCACATCTGGAAAACAGAGTGAAGCATGAGTTTGTGTGTGAATGGGTATTGTTATCCTTTTAATTTATACTATTACTTATCATCCACTAGGGGATAAACAAAAACCCCAGCACTAACTAGTACCATCTAAATTACGAAACCATACATGACAGCTGGATTACAAAAGCCCAAAAAGAAATTGGATCAACTGACACCCAGTCCAACGGGGAGGCAAATTACAACAGCCCTCTCAGAACTATTTACTAGTTGACATATACATAAACCATCCAAACACAAGTGGAGTGAGGCAAATTTCACAGGCCTTGTCAGTGCCCCATATGCATTCTTACATTTATCACCTATATCTTGTTTTTCTGGTGGGGACACCTCCACCAAGTCATCTAGGTCATCATCTTTGCAACATCCAGAATCTTAAAACCAGCATCATAGGAAAAAGTTCACCGTTAGTACCTAAGCAATTTGCTCCATCGCTCAGTACAGACAACCCTGGCGCTGCTTCAACATGTCCAAATTAACTTAACTATTGCACTTGCCACCCCTCAAAATATCAATCACAATTCTAAAGTCTCCCTCCACTATTTATTTATCTATTTTCTATGATAAATTATTAAATTTCACTTTCTTATAGATTTGTTATAACTAATTTATCAAGTACTATATTATTTTTGGGCTGCTAGTCCACCACTACCCCCAAATTTAAGTATACAATCCCTCTGTCCTGTCCCTGAAACTTGTCCCCGCTTCCCCCTTCTCCCATCCTGAAACTCTGGAACATAATTATTTTTTGTATAGTACAGAAAACTGATGGGATTGTTTATAAGTTTAGAAACTGGTACATGTACTGCATTCCATCAGTTAGTGGATCTGAATGGGTATTTTTATTTGACTGTTTAATGTTCAAATTCTATTACTCATTCAAATTATTCAGATGCTACTAGCATTTTTTTCAAATGTCAAAGATTCAAGTATGCATGATTTGAACTTTTCATCACCTTTATCCTTGCATTTTGTGGTTCCATGTTAGATATTTACAGTTTCTTTTTTCCTTTTTTTATTTGTAGATTGATCAAAGTATTCTTGGAGGTCTGGTTGTTGAATTTGAAGGCAAACTTCTTGACATGTCTATCAAAACAAGGCTAAAGAAAATGGAGGACAGTATCCGCAATGCACCAGTGGAGTTGCTAGACATTTAATTTTATTCTAGATATTTGTTGAAGTTGACATATCCAATATTTGTGCTTCTTGCTTTTTGCCTTATGGGCATTAAATAATCATGTGGACAACTTTTGCAGACTTGCATCATGAAAGGCATCTTCTTTTGTCTTGGCAACTTTGTTTACTGCCAATTGATCCTGTAAGACAAAATTTTGGCTTTGTTATCCTCTAATACAGTTCTAACTTCTTTACCTGCTTTTATCTGCACTGTTTGACTAATTGTAACAGTTTTAATTGGTAAGGACTGGACTTGGGAAAACATTTCAAAATCTAGACCATTGTTGGAAAACTTGGTATTGGCAAAGTTTCGGCAGATCCAAATTTTTTGACTCAGCAAAAACTTGACAACTTCAAAAAGTGCTTAAATTTATTTAGAAACACAGTTTTTTTGCAAAATTCAATGACAAAATGTATCCAATGAGTTCATAAATGAGTAGCTTTCATTGTTTACTAAAAGTAGAGAGAGGTAGAGGTTCTAGTCCTTGGAGTTTGCTTTGGCTCTTCACTTGGCATGGAAGGCATTGGCTCGACCTCCATCATGGTAGTAGATGGCAATGACTCCTCAACCTCATCAATGTCATCCAATCATACATCTCCTAGTGCATCCACATTCTCCAATGTCTGTCTCTCAAAATCCAAAATTTCATCCTTAGTTAACAATGAAGGTTGCTCATCCCGTTCAGTCGAAATCTCTATAAGGATTAATTTCATCCAAATCAATGGGATCCTCTAATTTGTCCTATGCCTTTCTTGTGCGTTTTTTAGCTAATTTATTTCTCTTATTCACGTGGATTGCCTTAAACAAGTTACAATTGTGCTCACAGTTGGATGCACTACTAGGTTGGCATATAATTTCGAGGGCAAGTCTTTGGAAATTTTGAGTATTTGCACTCCAATTTGTCCACCAAGACTCGACAAAATGAAATATTTAAGAGTTAGAAAACTAAGTCAATATTTTATCAAATTATCAATAGTTTGTAAATTTAAAATTTAAAATGTGTAATATGCATGCGAAATAAAGAATCCAAATTTTATACTTGGTGTATGAGTGGTTTTTCTTTGGATAGATAGCTCCAAAGAAAAGAGCCCACCCTTTCCATCCTGCAACTTTCCAATTCTTTGACAATGAGGTCTCACATTAACTCAGGGTGTCAACCTCTGAATGCATGTCATGAGGCCCTCCATAACCTCTCGATTATGATCTGAGGTGTCTGAATAGAAAAAGCGAGGGTTGAAGAAGTACCTTGTTGCATGGATGGGTTGGTGGAGTTAATTGTTCCATCTCTTGTCAATGATTTCCCATATGGGATTAAATTTGAGGTCATCCTTTTGGAATAATTTAAATTAAAAAAATTAAAATATTCAATTTTGAATTTAAAATTAAAGTTTTGAGGTTGTCCCTTAAGAAAATTGTTACAAACCTTGTGACACTCGATCTTATTAACTCTTTCCCTTGGGTATGTGATCTCTAATCAAATTAATAACCCAAGGGTGATTGTAGATAAATTTTATGATGCTCCTTGCATCATCTACAATCAATGTCACCCAATCAAGTTTGCTTGTCTTCCAAAAGGAGGTCAAGGCAATGTGTTGCACAAGGTGTCCAAAAACATGTGTTATGTTTGGCTTGGAGTAATCTCCCAATTACCACATATGTTGCTACATTACCAATTATGATTTGCTCCACTTTTTCTATGCGTACTTCCATGACAACTTTCAACATTAGACACAATGTTTCAACAATTTTGACTTTGTGTGAGGCATCCACCAATTTTAGAAAAACAACCTCACCATTTGAAGCTATCAAAATATTGATAATGGTGTAGTTTTTTCCATCCATCCACCCATTTGAAAGAATGGTAGCAAATAATGCGAGTACAAAATTTTAATTTTTGAACACAAAAAAGTTTAAATTTAACGAGTTATTATAAATGAATATAAATTTACCTAAAATTTAACATAAATTATTATGCATAAAATAACATAAAAAGTTAAAAGTTAGCTAACCTCCCACTCATGTCACTGCAAGAAGGCATCTTTACCCTTTTCTCACAATTGTCAATGCAATTACTAAATTCTTCCAATAAAGACCACTCGCTACATTGAAAGGAATGTTGTTGGAAGTACCAAATATTTACACATGCCATATCTGCATGTTCATGCACCTCATTGTTCCACCTTGTAGCCTCCAATGATGGTTGTTCTTCATGAATGTTTTTGGGCACAAAAATATTGTGGTGTGCGTGTAGGTGTAGATGTTGCTTTTGGCACTCTAGTAGAAGTAGATGAAGTGGTGGTGGATGTGTTTTGGATGCGTGTACCACGAAGAGAGCCCACTATGACTTGACATGTGGTATCTTCATTTGATTCTAGTTGGACTTGGAGCGCCATGACCACCAACTATGGATGTTGTTATGGTTGCTCTTGCCCTCTCTCTTTGCAATTCTTTTTTTGCAGTTGCATATAAGGCACTATCTTTTTTTTTTTCTTCAGTGGTGTTGACATAGGGTTTGGCATCATATTGAGTAATGCTTGCAAGATGGTATTTGAGGTGATTTATGCCTCCATGACCTAAGACAAATAATTGACCTAGGTATTGGTCCTTAATGGGCATATTTTCAGGCAAGGTCTCTAGCTCTAGTAGGACAAGTCCCTGTAACCAGCGGTGGCATCGATGGTGTGGAGCAAGAGGCTACACCTGATCCGTAAGCTTATTTATTTGCCATTATATGATGTATTTAACCTGATGAAAGCACAACATTTTAATTTTTTTTCCAATTTTTCAAGTTATACATAAACGATTAAATCACTAAAAATTAGCCTAAAATTAGTTTAAATAGTTCAATATAATGTAAAGATTCTAAACATTTTATTTAAAAAAAAAGTTAAAAAAAAAAAAAAGTTGTTTAAGCAAAGTACAATGAAAATAGCAAAACAAAATCATGAAAAAATGGTGATTAATTCAATTTTTTGGAATTTAAATGCAAAAATATTACTTAGTTTTACTATATGATGATTTTTTTAAAACCTAGATGTTGGATTTTGTGGGCAAAATGGAGTAAAATGTTCAAAAAAGAAACAAAAATGAAAAAATGAAAAACAAGAAATTGACTTGTGCGTCAAATTTGCCAAAAAAATCTTTTTCAATCTTGCAAATGTGTTGGAAATGGTGTGTTTTCAAGTGGCAGGTACGTTGGAGGGTTTTTGTTTCCTTGCAACGTGAAATAGAGGTGTCATTTGGCGTTTTGGGGTCATTTTATGATCTAACACTTGGTGTGGGCGAGTTTTTGGCATGGACTCGCTGACTTTCTAACAAGTACTTGCCAAAAACTTAGTGAGTACTCACGAGAAAGCCATCGAGTTTTTGTGGTGAGTAAATGGCG
>VDFB02114608.1:0-29341 GCA_007258455.2 Sequoia sempervirens | reverse complement strand
TTGAACCCCTTTCTAAAAAAAATAATAATCATGCCTAGGGAAAGCAACAACAAGAGGATGTTTGTGGTATTGCATTAGCCTACTCCACCAAATAGAATAACTCCCAAAGTTATATGTTGTAAGGAAGTGTCTTTCTAGCTTAAGAATTTACTAACATGTTGTCAAACCTTCCATATGGATTGTAGAGGGATTGAAGATTTTATATGGAAGAAGGGAGCAAGAAGGATTTTATCTATCCATCCAACAACCTACCATTTTCCTTTGACACCAATAAAAATAATGTGATGACAAACCATTTTTTTTTGCAACTCTTCTCCTAAAATAATTCTAATTATCTATTTTGTTGCTAAAGAAATCCCTTGTGTCTTGGGGTCCAAAAGGCCTAGACCATGTTTAGTTTTTGGTTGAATACAATGCAACCGTGAAGTAGATTTATAGTCACTTTTCCTTCCCAATTTGACCACAAAAATTGGTGATTGATTTTATTTAATTCCAAATAGTCCTTAGAAGGCATCTAGCATGGAGAGTAATATATAAATAAGAAGTAAGGAATATTTGGTTCACAACTTCAATCTTTCCAACAAGTGACATAAATTTGTCCCCCCAAGTCTAAAGTATTTTTTGACTTACTAATGAACCAATTTCACATATATGAAAGAAAGAAACCCAACCCAAAAGGAATACCTACATAATGAGTGATATGCCCATATTTGATATGCTTTGAAATTCTTTAGGAATCCACTGTAGCACTAGATCATATTAAACCATAAAAAAAATAGTCTTATGATGAACTAACTTTGATCTAAAAATCGAGCAATATAAGTTTAAGACCTCCAAAATATTATTAATTTCATTTTTAGAGTTTTGTAAGAACAACATATTATCAGTAGAAAAAGGTGAATTAAGCACAACCTCATTGTTGGGAATGAAAAATCCCTTTATCAAATTTGTTTGCTTATATTTTTGTAGCAAGTACTCAAGTGCATCAACAACAAGAGCATATAAGAATGGAGTTAATGGACACCCCTACCTAATTGATCATTGAAGAGGGAATGGATCAAGCAAAGAGAATATTAATTATCAACTAGGTATTGGAATCTTTGAATAACATATGAACATGCTCACACATCTTGGGTCCAAAAACCCAACCAATGCAACATCTTAAGGATAAAACTCCAGCACATTCTATCATAAGTTTTAGAAAAGTCCAACTTGACAAATTTAATGCATTTTGTCTCAATTGTTGAGCCCAGTGCTACTTGCCTAAGCCAAGATTAAGTTATCAAGGATAAATCTACTACCACGAAATTTGATTTATTTGGGTCTAACAATCCCTTTTACAACTAGCTTTATCCTTATAGCTAAGGATTTAGTAATGATTTAATAAGAGATGTTAAGCAGAGCAATAGGATGTCATCTAGAAATAGAGCCTTTATTTTCCCTTTTTGAAGAAAGTGAATTATATACCTTTATTAATAGTAGGTGTTGGTATGTGGCACTAGTCATGTTGCATTAACATTTTGGTGACTTTGACAACTATGCCTCCCCAAATTAATTTACTAGGGAGTGCAAGGGAGAAATGCCTCTGTTGTGAGCTTTAGGGGTCATCCCCTAATGAGGGCCTAGGGACAAAGCCCATAGTGGGGGTTTGGGGGCATTTCCCCCAAAGCAAAAATTACTCATTTTTAATTTAAAGGAGTTTTTCATTATTTTTAGTTGAAAAACTATTTTAAGACTACCAAAAATAGGCTTATTCTTGTATGGTTGTGAATGTGAAAGGTCAAGGGACAAGGCATGAGTGTTGGGTATTGACATGCAGCAACAAGTTATGTTGCGGGTGAGAGACAAGGAAGTTTTTGTAATTTCATTTTGCTCTAGATAATAAAATTTATAGTGGTGGTTGTTTCTTGGTGGACTTGCCCACATTGGGTGAACCATGTTAAAAAATTTGTGTTATTGTGTAATCATTTTTATTCTATTATTTACATTATAATTGTTATTTAATTGCTCCAACTACCTATAAATCCTAATAGTGGGCCTTGTAAACCCTCCTTAATATGTGGCCACATTGTTCATTAATCTTAAATGAGAGCTCATCAAACCTAGGAATTTTATTAGGGGCCATTGAAAACATCACATGCTCTAGGTCTTCAATAGATAGCTCATAGTCTTAAAAAAATTGCTATACTCATAATCCACCTTCTTGGGAATGTGGTCTTTAATAATCTCTTCCAACATTAGTTGCATATCTTTCCATTGAGAGTCCTCTTTAAAAACCTTCTTATAGAAATTGTGGAATATAGATTTTATCTTCTGACTTCATATGAATATGTCTTGTTTCATCTTGTATTGCTTCAATATACTCCTTTTTATTTCTATAGTTTAAAATTTTGAAGAAGTACTTGGAACCTCTATTACCCTCCTTAATCCAATGTAATTTGGCTCTGATTTTAGCTACTTGACCCTTGTATATGTCAAGTTTATGAAGTTGAACCTCTATAGATGCTATAGAAGTTTGAATGATGGAATTATTTGGATTATAAATAATTAATTTTATAGTGTGTTTTGTTGGGAAAATATATCCCAACCTTGCAAATACATAAGGTATTGTTGATACGTTAGTGCGGGGGGGTTGCAGGGGAGCCACCCCCCCTACGGGGGTCCGGGGAGGTTTATCCCCCTTAGCTGGGGGTTCGGGGGTAGCGCACCTTGGAAGGGGTTTGGGGGTAGTGCCCCCGAAAGCCACATTTTATGTATATTTTATTATTGTAAATCTGGACCGTTTGTCATTAGGTTTCATATATCTAACAGTTGATATTTTGTCGGCTTGACTTTCCCTAGAAGGCAACCCTATTTTATGAGGGTGTTGTATTATGACTGTGTATTATGATGTATTCTGAGAATCTAATAGGGGCTAGTTGTCTCTAGATCTCTAAGTGGTGATACTCCTATGAGAAGCTTGCTTTGCAAGTATATTGTAATCTTTGTGATTTCTGAATAATATATTAGGTGGATTTTGGAGTGTGGGGTTTTTCTTCCGAAAGGGTTTTCCCCACGTAAATCAATATGTTATGGTATGCATGATATTTATGTCTATTTTTGTTTAAGTTTTTGTAATTGTTAAAGATCTGTAAATTTTTTGCAATATTCTCCTCTCAAGACTAGTGGAGGAAGTTGTTCCACTACCTTAGCTTCCTTACATATTTTATCTTCCCTTAAAGGGAATTTTCTTTACATTTTATTTTCCAAGCCAATATTTTACTAAGAGAGCATAAGAACAAAGTACCCAAAAAAATAGCATAGTTCCACCATTCTATATAAGAATCCATTTATTTCAACTTAGGAATAGAGTCCCAAATACCAACCAAAGAAGAAACACAAGAATGATTTTTAAATGGAAAGTATTAATCTTATAAGGTAACTAGTACTCCATTATTCTTTTTTTGGCCTAGAAATATAGAAAAGGATGGGAAAATGGTTTGAAAGGATAGTAGAATAGTCAGCTTTTATCCAAATCCCATAGGGCTTTTGAACCAATTGTAGGTTGGAAAAAAAATAGAACTTGTCTATCATGTTAAACTTTATATCATCTCCAAATCTGCACTTAGACCAAGTGCACCAATTATGGACATGACTAGAGTATTATTATGAATTGGATCTATTACCCTAATAATATTACAACAATTCAATCATTTATCAAATTCTTCACTACTTAGCTTAACACGTGACTACACCAATTATGATCTGTGGAATATTTCACCATATTTAAATCATCTCCTACAACCCATTTCACATTAGGAAAATTTTGTACCATCCAAACCCATAATATACACCTTTCTTTTGCATTATTATGAGCATATACTAAACAAAAATTGATAGGTTATCCATTGCTAAATACTAGGGCCCACACATAGCTATGTGATGCCCCCCCCCCCTTTATCAATGATAAATTTATAGATCCTCAAAGGAATGCCAATAACAGTCCTATATCAACCAAGTCTCTATGTGATGTAAGGATTAAATTTGCATCTCTTTGTACATTTTATAGAGAAGAGCCAAGATGAAGGCCATTAAGTCTAACTTATGAAAGAAAAATAATATCAAGTTTTCACTTAGTGGTTAACTCCTTAATCCCATATTTGGGATGAGGGAAAGAAATCCCCCTAACATTCCATGGAACAATTTTCCAATTCATGGTTAAGAGGAGTTAGAAGTATTTGCTTCTTGTGGTAGAACATTAAAAAGGCTTTAACAAGAGTAATAGATTGGACAGAAGGACTCAACTCTTTTATGGAAGTTGAGGGGGATCTTGACCTCTTCCTTAAATATATTGAGGGGGAGACATGGAAGTTCAATCAAGAGACCTTGAAAAGAATGTAAATTTTCTAAGGGGGGATAACTTTGAGAGGTTATATGACCATTTGAACCACAATAGAGCCAAAAGAATATTTTCTCTTCTACACTAATCTCCAATATGTCATATAGATATGAAATTAAATAGGAAAATTTACTAGATATCACCTTGAATATAAGATATGGGAACTATTGGGAATATCTAAACCATATAAAAAATTATGATATGATTATTGTTAGAAGACATGTGAATAGAATATTTGATGTATGAATGTAATGTTATCACATAAGATAGTTCAAGATATTAATAATCAATATTGGACACTTCTCCCAACATATCATACAAAGATGAAACTAAGCACTATCAAGAAAAACTTGAGTTGTTGGAAACTCAAAGTGACGCATTTGAAAGTGTAGTTGCCTTCTTACTAATAATGGATGAATATTTCCCTTATAATTATTATGACAAGAATTATAATGATAAGGGTGCTTAGATAACAATGAATGAATGATATGATTATTGATAAAATAAATGGGCATTAAATTAAGTTTTTGGAAGATCAACTTATTGCACTTAAATATATGCAAATGTTATCTCAATAAGAAAAGGGAAAGAATTATTTTATGAGGATAATTATGTTGAATACTATGAATATAAAGATTATTAGTATTCAATACATTTGAATATGAATCCATGTGAGATGAAAATATTTAATATAATGACTATATGATGTAAGTTGATAAAATATTTCATTATGATCATTTTGTTGATCTAGATGGGTATAATTTGCATGTTCATAATATTGAACAATTAAGGGGACTCTATAGTAGAAGAATAAAAAAATATATCAAGTGAAGATATAACAAACCTTATGGGTGCAGTAGAAATGCAAGTCCAAAGTTCATATTAGCAAAGAGAGATGTATGCCTACATGAAGTGATACTACTATTTCTATGTCAAATGAAATTGACTTGAACAACAAGGAGAAGTGAAGAATAGAAAATGAGGTGAGGAATAGTCATGTTGCAAAGAAGGTGATGGAGAAAAAAAAATCTAGTACAATAATGGACCATCAAGGAAAAAATATGTACCAAAACCCCATTAACATTATGTACCATAAGGTGCTACATATGTTCGAAAAGGAGTGAATCCAAATGATGTACTACCAGTTTAGTTCAAGTCACTAGAAAATAATGTGTAGACATAGACATGAAGGAAGAACCAAATGGTGAGAATGTTCTTTCTTAGCATCAAGTCATACCTACATTCCTAGTATAAGCTAATGACCAATATGGCTTATGGTATGGCCATATGGATTTTTTGAAATGTATGGCCATAATGCATACTACCTTAAGAGAGTAACGAAAGATCTCATGGAATTGTTGGCTCATGAGACTATAGATTAAGCATTTCTTCTTATATAAGTAATGAGTTTTGACCTATACATAATTTATGTCATGTTGTGTGTGTTTTTTCCTTGTGCAAGTGTGATCCCTAATGATCTTTATGAATTGTAATTATCTTAATCCCTCCTTTTTGTCCCCATTTATGGTCTTCTCCAAAATATTTAAATTATTTTTATGCAAATATTTATCACATGAAGAGAGAAAAATCATGATTATGCTATGCAACCTTAAAAAATGATTTGTTCCAAAAAAAACATCATTATATGTATCTACATTGAATGAATCCAAATGAATACAATGTACAACAATGAATGATTATAGAAGAAAAAAACAATCTTACATAAAATCCTAAATGAAGATTAAATTAGATTATGAGAAGTGTTCTCATTACATACAATGAGACAAAAAACATGTGACTTAAGTCTAGAAAAACACTTCTAAATTTAACTTTAAGTGTAATAAAGTTAAGAAAAAATAATTAATAAATTGATTATTAATTAATTAATTAGACCATTATCTTATTTAAACTTATATAAATTTTATTTTATTTTATAATTATTTCACTATTTTATTTTACTTAATTCAAAAGTTGTTTAATTTAACGATTTTTTTAAAATTAATTCAATTTTAATAATAATATTAAATTATTCATGCTCCAATGATGTTGGTGCAACCCACTCTCCCTACCATGAGGACGGAGAGACTAGGGGAGATTAGACCTCATGACCTATTGTCTGTAACAAAATATTTTAGCCAATCGAACCAAGACACCCACCAGACTTAAAAATCAATTCAATTTTAATAATAATGTTGAAATTAAAATTAATGAAAGGTGTAAAGAAAATCTTATATCTAATCCTCACTCTTCTCTCCTCAGTAATATAGCATTTAATTTTTTTTAAGGAAATAATATTATTTGTGAGCAAAAATCTTTGAATTTTTTTAAGAAATCAGTTTGATAGAAGGGTGATAAAAAGAATAATCTCAATTTAGACTAGCTACTCTTCTATTGCATTCTTGATAGATTCCTTACACAACACCATAGTCGTTACAATTTTTATTAGAATATTACGCAGAGGCGCCCACTGCAATGACATTTTCCTGTGAATTTTCGTGTACATAAAAATGTCCATCAGAAAATGATTTTTTCCATCTAACAACAAACTTTCACATTTCTACGCGTGTATTTCGAAAAAACTTAGGATATTCTTCTTTTTTTATAAAAAGCAGCAAGTGACAGCAAAAGTTGGATATGTTAATAAGGCGTCCCTTGTCGAGAAACTCGAGCCACCGACTGACGGAGATGTTCGACGTTCCTCGGCATGCGTGACACGCGTCTGGCACTAATTTTCGCTAGCGAAAGTGCAAGACGGTAAGGCCACTTGCAGGTACAAACTGTCTTTCATAGTGCATTTTCTCTTTGAAATAATTTGTTGTGCATTCAAAGAATCGAGAGGGTTGTTCTTGTTAGCAGGTAAATAGTGGTATTTGTATGACTTCTATGGAAAAGTTACCATTAAAGGATATCGGTTCGAGTCTCGCCAACTGTTGAAGCCATTATTGCCCAAAAAATTCTAGCAAAACGCGCTCCACAATACAGTAGTATATGCTTATTTTGGTTTTCTCTCTATATATGTAATCATATGTAACTGGATATTTCAATATCTAACGTAAACATTGTTCATATTTGTAAACTGATTGAGAAGAAATGAAAGCATTCAGTATTTTATTTTTTTATATTTAGAGGCTTTTGGTAGGTAGTGTGACACTCATTCTCTTATTGCTTGGGTAGGCAAAAGGGAAGCTCTTGTATTTATTTTTCTTTTGATTTCTTGGTGCACTTGCAGTTTTTCTTCTGGATGCAACCATGTCAAATTCTTCAGGACACTTCCCCAAACAATCTTCTTGCACTCATTTTTTGCTGCATCTCGGGATACATTATCAAGATTCAGTGTGTTTTTCAATGTACTAATAGCCCCTAAAACATTTCTTCCCAGCTTATGCCATTTCTTCTGTACAACATCCTTAACCTCATTATTACTGTTGTTGTTCTCAAGTTTATGGGTTTTGGCAACACTCAATGCAGTATCTTCTCCAATGATCTTTGATCTCTCTCTGCTCCTCATCAACACTTGCTCCAACATTTCCTCTTCCATGCTAGGTCAGCTACTCCAACATTGCAATGCCGCTGCCATTGAAGAAGAAAAAGAAGAAGCAGGTTCTCTCTGTATCCGTTCAAGAGTGAAACTAAAAAATTTCTTGTAAATGCAATCTGGGTAAGCCTAAAAGCTTTATGGTTATTAATTTAAGCACAGTTACTAAATCCACCCAAATGCTTAATACCACCCAATTCCTTAGGGCTTCAAAGTTTATAAGCTCATGGATTGAAGCCATGACACTGATCGCTGATTTTAGTTTCCAAAACACAATATGCTAAAAATGCATTCTAGGGTAGTCTAAAAGCTTAAATGTTACCCTAAGACATAACACCTAGATGCACCCAAACACTTGAAAGCGCCCAATGCCATTCAAAATGAGATCTTGAAAGATGTTTTCAGATAGGGATCCACCTTAGAATGCCTAGATTTTTCTTCAAGAATCATGGACTTTGGCCAAGTTCAATGTGGCTTAATGTTGTTGAAAATGCAAGAAGATTGTCGAATAGTTTAGATTCAAAATTTATAAAACATTTAGTTTGGAACCAAGTTGAAGAACTATGTCTCATAGATATAATCAACATATAGAACGTTTCCAAGCCCATATAATTTATTTTCCTCCTGCATGGAATTTATGTTTGCATTTCCTCTAACAGAAAACATAGTACCTTCCTGCCATTAAATAATTTGTCATCAGTGGCACTTCCATCAGGGAACTTTACTTGCATGCTAGGTTGTTGCATTATTTTTGCCACTCTTAATTTTTTCAAAATCCAAAAAACCCTAAAAATCGGCCATGCCTTAATATAAGTCTGCCATTACCAGGGCTTTTGTTGTTGAAACTAATGTTGTAATGCCATGGGCCAATTATTTCTTTGCAAATATCTAGGGTGTTCCTTGTATGAATTTTAAACTTCTTATTAAAATTAGAATAGGATGCAATTCTAAGTTTACAATGGATTCAGTTAAAGCAGGGTATCTGTGTGAGGGATATGACTACTTGCAATTCTTTATGTTTTTGTAATTGGTAATTTCCCTTTTTCTAACTACTACAAGGCTTAATGGACTATCAATTAAGATACCACAAACAAGGTTTATCTATTTGTTAAAATTCATTGAAAATGAGCACCACTCATTGAGTGTTAAGGTATGGTGCACACAGAATTGGATGCAGTATGTTGATTGACTATTTATGTGTCTTCATGATCAATTAATTGTATACAATCACTTTGATTACCATCCAAATGATGAACTCTCTTTGTACAGTATTTGTTACTATATGTTTAGAATTTTGATGCACACATTTATATATGCATAATAATAACAAACTAAAATGATAAGCCTAAAAATATAGGTTCTTATTTATTTGGTCTCATATTTATGTACATTATGTCATTGAATTTTGCTTTCTTCTTGTAGGTTAAATGGATATTTTATAAAAATTAGTTGTGTCATTTGCTCGATAGTGTGGTTTGGGTTCTTGGGTATGCCCGAATAAAACCACCAAGATCAAGGTGTGTATGTTTGGAAGCACAACATTACCCTCATAATGAGGTTCTCAAAGTTGTTATTGAAGCAATTGGTCATAATCTCTAAGTTCCCTTATTTTACCTTAACAGAATGCTCATTTTCATTCTGAGCAAATAAATCTCAACATCATGTTTATATAAGCATTAGTTGATACCTGAAATGAAAAAAATTGTTAGATTAGTAGAGAAAAAAATCAGAAGTTGACTTGTTATTATAATCAAGATTATGAAACATAGGACCTTTTGACGACATTGGTTGAGGTTATTTTGGTGATGGTGGGAACAACAAAGTTTATTCTAAATGTACAATGATAAAGCAAATTTTTAGGAATCTGGGTTCGAAAACTCTGTTGTTTTTCCTTAAAGTTTTCTTTTCTAATATATACTATGCTACACATTTCTTTATGGGTATGCTAGAGAACATTGTGGATTTCTTGATATTTGGTATATATTGTAAATATTTTAACTAAGCTTGTGTTACCATCTGAAAAAATTAAAATAATGTTCAAAAAGCTTAATTTTAACAAGCCTTACCAAGAGAGCATCCTTCCAGCTAGTGAAATATACTTGCAGTTGTGGCTTTGTAGGAATAGATCTAACATTTTAAATATATCTTTGCTATATCTGTTTATCAATAAGGAAACTGTTGCTTGTCAATTTTAGCTTTTAAATCACCTACTGATGATCATGTCATGGACTGTATCAAAGTGAGATTCTATTCAAGCTAGATGTCATTACAATAGCTAGATTAATTGTTGGATGGTCCTTCCTTCCTTCCCATGTTAACTTCTCTCCAACCGGTGGTGTATCTCTTCCCATAAATTCTATTACCTTCCTTCCCGAAAGAAATTGCCATCGACCAGGCAATCAAATCAATCTCTTGCCATCTCACCCACGGTAGCTCCGGCTGGGTAGCTCCTTTGTGTTTATCCCGTGGGCTTAACTTGCCCAGATGTTTGGCCTACCATGTTGGGATTCGATAAAGAGTATTTGATCGGGCTCTCATTTTTTAATATAATTGTTATTGTTTTAAATTTAAGATTTTTATTTTTATTATTTTTATTTTGTTAGGTTTTGGAGTTAGGAGGGGAATCTATTTGGTTGAAATCCCCTTGGTATAGAAGGCAGTTTTGTGTGGGACTCAAAACTATAGCTCTCTCACAAAATCAACTTCAACTCTATTGGTTGATGAGAGATTTTAATAAATTAATACAAGGACTTTAGGATGGGAGCCACTTTGTGCATGGAGAGATAAGCCTAAAATATTTGATGATGTGTGGATATTATCTTAGTGTAAGTATGTTTTTTTTTTTTATTGCTATCTTATGGTTTTAATAAAATATGTTTCATTTATGATTATAAGGTAATCATGAAAAATGTAAAGGAAGATAAAGTTTAGTTTAGGATAATATAATAACATATATAGTTGTTGCATATGATGAAGCATTCTTCTGTGCCCTAAAGAGTTCTCAGAAAGGATACTATTTTATTTTGGTTATAATATTTCAATAGTCTAGCACAATTTTGTAGCTGTGGGTTTGAACTTGTAGGTGTGCTTTTGTCTTGTGCAGATTTGACCCTACAGATGCAAGTAGTGGAACAACCTAGAAACTGTAAAATTGTCCTTACTCTTCCATCAGTTTTTTGTCTGTCATTTTGTTCCTATCTCTATCTTTTCTCCAAATCCAATTGACTTAAAGAATTTATTTATCCTGATCTTTATGGATCACTGCCACACTTCAATTACTTATTCAAGAATTTCTTAGAGGACAACACATCTGACTATATAATTTTTTGTGAAATACTTGATTGATTATGAATGTATATTCTTGTTATGATTTTTTTTGTTTGAAAATTTGTGCAATGGCATATTGTTTGTGAAAGGAAATAGAAAAGAGCAATGGAAAGTACTAATGAATGAGCAATTGTTTGAAGGAAAGAGATTACCAAATAGATTGAAGTAGCCAAACCAAGCACCACCAAAGCAAGAGAGACACAAGAATTTGTTAAGGGGAAAAAACAAGAAAAAACCCCAATATTATGAATGGAGGCAAAATGCCTAAAGAATAATACAAAGAGAGAGAGAGCTTCAGCCTTAGCTTGCTTGCTTGAATCTTGAAGAATGAGAGGAGAGGCACCTCAATAAGTAGAGGTGAGAAGGAGTTAGAATGTAACTCCCAACTCAATGAATGCCACCATTCATCTATGTGTGTGCAAAGTGTCACCTCTTAAGGAGGTGGTTACAAATATTCCTTAATAAAGGAATTAAAAAATAAGTTATCCTCACACATGTGTGAGATGACAAAAGACAAAAGACTTGTAGGGATTCCTTTGGAATATTCCTACAAGTTAATAAAAAATTACAATTAAAGAATAACCTTTACCAAGTAAAGATTAATCTTCTAACATCCCCCCTTAAGCTTTACTTGGGGAGGTTACATCAAACCCTTCAATGGGTTGTAATCCAATATTTTTACAATGGAAGAGAAATTTATCTTTACAAAGAGCTTTGGTGAGAATATTTGCAACTTGATCTTCACCTTTACAATACAAAAGAGAAATTTGCTTGTCTTCAATTTGCTCTCTAATGAAATGATGTTGAAGAGCAATGTGCTTGGTCCTTGCATGAAAAATTGGATTCTTTGCCAAAGCAATAGCACTTTGATTATCACAATATAAAGGAGTAGGATCCTTTGGAGGTAGACCCAAGTCTTCAAGTAATCTTCTTAACCATAATGCTTCTTTAGATGCATTTGTACAACCTTTATATTCAGCTTCTGTAGAACAAAGAGAAGTAGATTGTTGTTTCTTACTATTCCATGAGATTGCACCTGATCCAACAAAGAAACAATAACCACAAGTGGATCTCCCATCATTGGGATCACCTCCTAAATCTGAATCAGTATAACCCTTTAAAGAAAAATCACAATTTGCATCATAAAAAAGACCAAGATTAAGAGTACCTTTAACATATCTTAAAATTCTTTTTGCAACTTTAAAATGAGTTTGTTGTGGTTTAGACATAAATCTAGAAACCAATCCAACACTATAAGAAATATCAGGTCTAGTAAGAGTTAGATAATTTAAACTTCCTACTAATTGCCTATATAAAGTAGGATCAACAAAAGGAGTTTCCATATCAACCATTAATTTAGTTCCTAATTCACAAGGAGTAGAAACACACTTTGCATCATTCATTTTAAATCTATCTAAGAGATCTTGAGCATATTTATGTTGAGAAATAAAAATACCTTTAGGTGTTTGCCAAATTTGCATACCCAAAAAATAATGTAATAGGCCTAAATCAGTCATTTGAAATTGTTGATTGAGTTGAGACTTAACATCACTAATCAAATTGTTAGAACTAGAAGTGATAATTAAATCATCAACATATAAAATAATAATCACAATATCATCTTCACTATGCTTAATATATAAATTTGGATCATTTTTACTTCTAATGAAACCTTGAGATAGAAAGAAAGCATTGATCTTTGAATACCATTCTCTAGGAGATTGCTTTAAACCATATATTGATTTCTTCAATTTGCAAACAAGATTTTCATTACCTTCCTTAATGAAACCCAAAGGTTGAGACATATAAATTTCTTCATGTAAATCACCATTTAAAAATGCACTTTTAACATCCATTTGATGAATAGGCCAATGCATATGAGAAGCTAAAGCAAGAACTAATTTAATAGTGGGCATCTTAGCTACTGGAGCAAAAGTTTCATTATAATCTAAACCTTCAATTTGAGAAAAGCCCCTAGCAACTAATCTAGCTTTAAACTTGCTAACTTCATTATTTGCATTAACCTTAGTTTTATACAACCATTTGCATGAAACAAGATTCTTACCTTGAGGTAATGGAACTAAATCCCAAGTATTATTAGCAATTAAAGTATCATATTCTTCTTGCATAGCCTTTTTCCAATGAGGTTGATCTTTAGCTTGTTCATAAGTTTGAGGATCATTTGAATTCATAATGTTAGACATCAAAGCATAATTACAATAATTTGCCTTTCTTCTTTTAGGTGGATTTTTAGTTAAATAATCCTCACTTTCTTGCAACAAATTTTTAAACCATTTTGGCATTCTTTTAGATGTAGGAGTATCATCACTAGAAGAAGAATCATAAGGAGAAATTTCAACATTTTCATCATCACTATCACTATGAGTAAGAGATGCATTAGGAGGGTTAAGAGGAGTTTCAACTTGAGGATTATCCTCCACAACAATAACTTTATTTTGAGAAGAATCAATATTATGCACTTTAGAACAATCATGAACTCCATTTTCAGCAATGCATACATCTCTAGCAACTTTAACTTTGTTAGTAAGAGGATTATAAACTCTATAAGCTTTAGAATGTTCATCATAACCAACAAAAATATGATAAGAAGATTTAGCATCTAATTTTTGCCTCTTTTGTTTAGGTTTGTGAACATAAGCAATTGAACCAAAAATCCTTAAATGCTTAAGATTGGGCTTCCTACCAGACCAAGCTTCTTCAGGAGTTATATCCTTTAAAGCTTTAGTAGGAGTCCTATTGATAATGTAAGTAGCACAAAACATAGCTTCTGCCCAAAATTTATAAGACATATTTTTAGCATGTAACATACATCTAGCCATTTCAACAATAGTTCTATGCTTCCTTTCCGCTACACCATTTTGTTGAGGTGTATATGGAATAGTTAGCTCATGCTTAATACCAAATGATTTCAAATAACTATTAAAATCATTGTTCACATATTCTTTTCCATTATCAGTTCTAAGAATTTTAAGTTTAAAACCAGATTGCCTTTCAACAAATTTATGAAATTCAGAAAATATATCAAGAACTTGATCCTTACTATGAAGAAAATATATCCAAGTTCTTCTAGAAAAATCATCAACAAAAGTAAGTGCATACCTTGATCCTTGGATGGAGTTATTCTCCATGGGTCCCAAAAGGTCACTATGAACTAGGTGCAACTTATGAGTTGCCCTCCATGATTGACCATGTGGAAAGGGCTCCCTATGCATCTTACCACTCATGCATCCTATGCATACAATTTTAGATGGAACAATACTAGGCAATCCATCTACCATATTAAGCTTTTGCATTAAAGCAATATTGTTAGCATTTATATGACCAAGTCTTTCATGCCAAACATTGAAATCAATGGTAGATATTAAAGAGCATCTAGATTGAGCAAACTCATAAAATTTGAACAAATTATCATTGTCTAATTTAGCATTAGCAATGACCTTGTTTTGTTTTGGATCAATAACATAGCACATATCTTTGTAAAATTCTATTTTATAATCTTGACAAAGCTTAGCAACTGAAAGTAAGTTAGTCTTTAATTCAGGAACATATAAAACATCATGCAATTTACCATTAGGAACATTCACATCTCCAATTGCTTCTACTTTACAAGTATGATTATTAGCAAGTTGAAGAGGAACATTTGATATATCAGGTTGCATAGACTCAAAAACTTCTTTATGTGAAGTAACATGTTGAGATGCACCTGAATCAATAACCCATTCAAGAGGTTGAGAAACATTAGAACTACAAGTAAAAGCACGTCTAGATTGATTTGCATTATTTTGAAACTTATTATTATTAGGTTTATTTTGTTGTTGATTATTTTGCTTCATAGGATTTTTCTCATTTTGCTTCTTAAAACAAGTATTTTGCCAATGACCATCCTTATTACAATAAGTGCAATGTGGTTTCTTAGAAGAGTTAAACTTTCTAGGATCATTGCCATTATTATAATGAGGTTTGGAATTATAATGTTGTTGTTTAGAATGAGGTTTAAAATTTTGCTTATGATTAGATAAGAAAGCATGTTCATTAGACTTAAGAGTACCAAACTGAATTAACTTAGCCTCTTCTTGTCTTAATAAATCACGAAAAATATCATAAGTTAATTGAGTAGCTAAAGAAGGAATAGCTAATTGAGCATGAATATTAGTAATGAATTGTTGAAATTGTCTAGGAAGACACTTTTTAAGAATAAGATGAATTAATCTAAGATTATCTAATTTAACTCCTAAACCATCCAATTGACTATTTAAAGCATCAAATTTCAATAAAAATTCATCCATAGATTAAAAATCAGAATACCTCAAATCTTCAAGTTGATCTTGAATTTGAATTTTTCTTGATTCATTTATACTATCATAAATTGTTTTGAGTTTGTCCCATACTTCATAGGCAGTTGTGCATGTCCCAATATGAACATAAAGTTCGGGTGACATGGAGATACCTATGAGGCCAAGGGATTCCTTAGTTTTAAGATTCCATTTTTCAATTTCATCTTTGGATGCAGATGAACCTGGTTTAGATTTAGGATCTGTTGCAACATCCAAAAGATGTTTAAATCAAAAAATGAAAGAAATGTGAGTTTTCCAAGAATGATAGTTAGAACTAGTTAATTTAATCTTAGGAATTAAAGTTGACATGATTGCAAAATAATTTAAAAAATCACAACTTTATGAGAAAAATAATAGCTATGTAAATATTTATTTACAAAAAATAAAAATAAAATATCCTTCTTTAAAAAATTGTTTAAACCAAAATTTAAAAAATAATGTGAATTTTAAAAATTTAATAAATATGAATAAAAATAATAACAAACAAATTAAAACATATTTAAATAAAATTTAATGATTAATTAATTTTTTTTTAATAAACTAAAAATAAAATTAAAACTTAATATAAAAAGCTTTATAAAGATTATACATGAAAAAAAACCCTAATTTTAGAGTTTATGATTTAAAAAAAACTTCTAAGAGATTTAGTTTTACTTAAAAAGATAAAAAAAGGGTACGAGTTAAAATTTAAAATCCTTTTGTTTAAAATTTTGGGCAGGAAAATAAGAAATAGGGATTTATTCTTATTTAATAAAAAGTTTTATCGGGCCTTTTAAAAATTCTATTAAAACCTCACTCTTGTAAAGATAAAAAGAAAATAATCTTGTAAAAGAGAATGGTCGGGAAAAGCAAAAGGGCAGGCGGAGAATTTGAAATGTGTTTGAGAAGAATTTGAGCCAGACTTAGAATGGTAGAGCAAGCAGAGGTGGATGGAGGGGAGCCATCTACAGAGAGCAGCACAAATGGTTGAAACACAGAACCTGAGAAAGAACCTGCAAAAAAGCTACAAAGAGTGATTCAAGAATGAGGTTGGTAAGAGCAACTACTTCGTGAGGGTGGAAAGTGGCCCGAAGAGGATGACTCAATTAAAAGATTGTTTTAATTTTTATTATTTTATTTTTAAAGAATTTTAAAATAGAGGTAACAGGCTAAAGCCCTAATATTTAGGATTAGATTTTTTAATTTATTTTTTAACAAAAAATATTATAGTCTAAAATAGGATATTAAATATTAAAAAAACTTTAGTAGAATAAGGGTTAAAAGCTTCTTTAAAGAGAATATTTTGAACATGCAAAATGCAAAAATAGAATTTTTTATAGATTTAGCCTGATATAGCAAAAAAAGATTATAGATCTAATTTTTTTAAATATAACCCCTTTATTTGAGGGTTTCTAAAAATTGCATAAATTTAAACATGCATGCAAATTATAATGGATTTTTTTTGGCTGCATCTAATATGATGATTTGGTAAAAAAGATTAGCTTTTTTACTAAAAAAGAATTTCAACTAGAGTTAGAGCCCTAAAAATTTTCGCTGATTTTTACAAAAAATTGAATATGCAAAAATGGATTTTAAAATTTTTATGCAAAAATAAATAAATAAATCATGCATGCAAACTATATTGCACAAATTTGAAATTTGAAAACTTAGGAAATATTTAGATAAGAAATCCCTCGCGACAATGGTTAGAAAATATATCAAAACAAAACAAGATTAGACTTCGCTCTTCTCTTTTCTCTCTTTGAGTACCCAATGGTGCCATTATGTCAAGAATTTAGTAAACCTTCAACAGTAGCTCACAAAATATTAGGTAATACTCAAGCTCTAATAATTAAGGAAAGGAAATAGAAAAGAGCAATGAAAGTACTAATGAATGAGCAATTATTCAAGGAAGGAGATTACCAACAGATTGAAGTAGCCAAACCAAGCACCACCAAAGCAAGAGAGAGACACAAGAATTTGTTAAGGGGAAAAACAAGAAAATCCTCAATATTATGAATGGAGGTAAAATTCCTAAATAATAATACAAAGAGAGAGAGAGAGCTTCAACCTTAGCTTGCTTGCTTGAATCTTGAAGAATGAGGGGACATGCACCTCAATAAGTAGAGGTGAGAAGAATGAGTTAGAATAACTCTAACTCAATGAATGCCACCTCATTCATCTATGTGTGTGCAAAGTGTCACCTCTTAAGGAGATGGTTGGCAAATATTCCTTAATAAAGGAATTAAAAAATAGTTATCCTCACACACATGTGTGAGATGAAAAGATAAAAAGACTTGTAGGGATTCCTTTGGAATATTCCTACAAGTTAATAAAAATTACAATTAAAGAATAACCTTTACCAAGTATCTTCTAACAAGCTTGCATTGAATGGATACTTATTGGCCTTTTAAGGAACTATAATAAGTGATTGCCAAACAATAGTAAAATAAATTATGCAGAATTTAGAGAAACAAAATTAATGAATGAACTTAAGAATCTGGGCAACATGAGACATGAGAACATAATTAAGCCCATGAAGCCAAAAACCCATTGACTAAGAATTACTAGAAAAAAGATCATTGATAGTCTTTGGTGTCAAAGGAAGTTTGAAAGTTGGGTTGGTTTGTATTTGATAGTCTTAACACAAAGTCACATGTAATATTTCCTTTAGCTAACTTTGAGGAAGATATATTTGAATCATAATATTTAAATAATAAATTTAATACAATAAAAATTTGAATAAATTATTTTCAAATTAA
The DNA here is from genome assembly GCA_007258455.2 of Sequoia sempervirens. Lineage (NCBI taxonomy): Eukaryota > Viridiplantae > Streptophyta > Pinopsida > Cupressales > Cupressaceae > Sequoia > Sequoia sempervirens. The sequence goes on along the minus strand of VDFB02114608.1, from coordinate 11,005 downwards.
ATAGTTAGAGGATGATAAAACAAAAATAGTAATACAATTATTTATGTAGTCATAATATAATATTACCTATTCATAATATTTAAATTTTACTATTTAATACTCACAACAACCCATGTACTCAGAAAAGATATCTCTCGGGGTTATTTATATAGATTATTATAAGATAGATAAGCTAGTTTTATGTATGAATGACATTGAATAAATAAGTGCTACTTTAGGAGTGTCAAGGTGCTCATCATATGTTGGACATCAAAAATGAAAGAGCACACCTACAAAACAAAGAAAATAGACAATTATGTGTATACGTACCATGTTAAATTTATGTATTAAAAGTATGTATGTGTGGTAAGTTAATTTGATAATGATGAAAAGATAATCTGCTTCAATTTTGTATTTTGTATTTTTTCGAGTCAAACACATTGGTTGTGTACTCATTGCATCTAACTGATGCTCATAGAGGTGAAACATTAAGCTTTCCCACAGATCACCCATCCCAATACTAATCCAACTCAAACACAATTAACCATAAAATTTTCTCAAAATTAAACCCACTTTTAACATGAAACCATTTAACCTCATTTGAATTCCAATATCATAATTTGACAAGCTGTGGAAAATACTCCCACTTAATCAAAGAAGAAACTGACAATTCAAAAAAGCACACCTACAAAACGCAGCCAAGTACAATTTGAAGTAAAAAATAACTAAAATACACAAACTAGAATGAGAGTCAACTAAAGGGGTAAAATAACAGTAAAAATGTTGTCTGACGGAGCGTTGTGGTAAACACCAGCGATAAATATGGCTCGGGCGGACCCTTTTGGTTTAGTCACCTTCAGACACAATGCAGGCACTAAATATGCCGCCTTTGCTTTAGGGATGACAAATATCAACTTAAACAAAGTAACAGAAGTGTACATCCTGCTTAAATCTGCAACACAGAGAAAGATCAGAATTGATTCTTGTTAAGCTTCTGGTTGCTTGCTTGCCCTTTTAAAGAACCTTGATGAGTTTGTTACACTCTTTATTTTGCTAAAATGCCACTTCCATCCAAACTTTACCCAATGGAAGAAATATTGCATGGGTACTTCAACATTCCCTAACAATAAGAGACACACAACTAGTACCAGCTGCACTGGACGTGCAAAGGGAAACTTATCATTATCTACAAAATAACTCTTCAATTGAAACCTTTATTATGATCTGAGAAACACACAGCTCAAGGGAAGAGAATTGTTGATCGCACTTTAATTTACGCTTTGAGAGCTGAAGTTTTTTATGATGCATTGATCGAGGTGATCGATCTTTACCGATCCTTTTTCGTGACTTTGCTTTCTCTTCCTTGATTTATTTTTCGACGATCCTTTTCCGTCGATCCGACTGATGATTTCGATTTTCGATTTTGTTCTTCTTTACCTTTTCCTCGATTTCGAGGATCTTCCGATCCTTTCGACTTTCTTGAAAGATGTTCTGACGCCGGATCCGGATGATCCGGCTTTGATAAAAGATCCGCCGGATTTGTCCGGCTGGATTTTGATCTGATCGATCCTGACGGATCTGCGCGATTTGTCCTGACGAAAACTGATTCGCAGATCTTCTCCTTCTTATCCTTCTCTCTTCTATCCTTCCTCTCTACTTCATCTCCTCTCCATCTAAAAACAACACTTCCTATTAACCTATTTGTTTATTTGATTTTATAACACAAAATCCACTTGAGGAAATTTATCATTTACGAAGAATCATTTTTGGATGACCCTGATCTCGAGCAATTGATTTTATTTTATGTTATTTACATAAATTCATTATTTATTTTATTATATAAATTATTTTATATTTTTATTTGTTTTATTTATTTTATTTATTTTATTTTTATATGTTATTTTGAAGTTAAAGTTATTTGATGTATTATAGAAATTTTATTTTTATTAAAAAATTTGTTGTATTATTTTATTTAAAGAATTATTATTTATTTTATTTATTATATATATCAATCATCAACATTTATCTACATTATTTTTTATAAAAAATTATATTTAAATTATTTAAATCTTCATCTTTTTTTTAAATACTAATACTATAGCTGAAGTTTTCGCTAAGTTTTGTTTTCTATTATAAAATAGACCATTTCATATTTTTTATTTTTTATTAATTTTTTGATCATAAAAATAAATAAATCTGTGTAAGCATCACCTTATTCGAATTATAATTCTATTTTATCTTAAAATAATATAAAAGTAAATTGCACAGTTAACCATTTGGATACAGCCACAAACGATGAGTAGTGGAGGGCAGCTCATTGGAACTGATATTATAATTAATTCTATAATATCTTACAAGAATCTCCTTCCTTTTCAAGTAGGTTTGAAATTTTTAAAAATATAAAAATTAGGAAAAAAAATGAACGTTCGTGAAACTAAAATTTAAACTTAACTCCTGGTGACCATGAAGACTTGTGTTCAAATGGAAACACAGGAAAAGGCCGGTAAACAGACCCATGCGGCCGTAGTTTTGAATCCATATGTATGACTATCTGTGCACATACCAAGTAACTTACACATGCTTTGACTATAACGTCTTCGTCTTTTCATTCGTATCGAGACGATTACCAAGGCATTTGCACGTCATACCGTTGAAATGCCGGTGGGTTCCCCACATATAATAGCCTATCGGCTATATAATATTTTTTTTTATAGGAAGAGGGGAGAGGAAGTCATATACACAAAACAATGAAAGAAAAGTTGGAGAGGAAGCCCCATCTCAGTGGTATTATTCTGTGGATTTTGCAGTTGGCGCTAATAATTTGGGATAGCAAGCGGTACGTCTAAATGTACATGGGTTTGAGAAGGAAACTTCGTAGAACTTACTGGATTACCTAAGAAGAGAACTAAAAATCAAGATGTGGTGAAAAATTAACAGATTTCTTTTTCTATCACGCGCCCGCTTGTGACAATTATCCAGTTATTCGCTCTCGGAAACAAAACAACAATGCATATAGGCAAGCAATAGGTGACAGAGCAATGGCAGGGAGATTGCTATAGTTAGGTGAGTACCTTCCAGTACTGTTTGCATGCTGTTCTATGACATAGACTCTGTTTTGGAGATGGTCAGAGGTGAGAGTAAATAAAAGCTAATTACAGTATACAGATAAAAGTGCCAGATGGCGAGGGGAAGTGGTACTTGGTGAGCAACGACTTTAAGTGATTTGTTGAGATTTGGTGGGAGTAGTGGCACATTAGCAGTTATTATAAGTGACGTGTGTTTGAAAGGCGTACTCACTCCATTTTCTATGTAAGTAGATATAATTTTAAAGATTTATAAAATACCATCTGCGTGGGCGTGGTCTTAAAACAGCCCAGAAAAAAAAATTACCCGGAGCAAATGGCAGCCGAAAAACGGTAGTAGTTTTCTAGGTGCTTCACTAGCATCGGGTGAGTAGGAGAAGCTAAGTTTCGTTTTTACACGATACTTATATCACCTGTGTTAACTGCGCTTGTATGAAGATTTCAACATGATCAGCAAAATAGATGGCTTACTGTAATTAAAATCTAAACAGGTGAAAGAAGAATTAAATATAATTTTCCAGGATATATATACTAAATACTAAATAAACAAATAATTATAAAAACCATAAAATTTAAAATCGGGCCAGATATCATTGACAAGTTAAAATTCTGCAAATTTTCTAGGTTTTCTTTCTACGTGAGAACAGAAACTGTTGACAGAAAAAATTCCGGGTCATATTATTAAAATATTAGGGCCTTAAAGTGCAATTTAAGCAAAGAAAAATTTTTTTTCAGGGAGAAATTTTAAGATTGAGATATCAAATGGTTAGACCATAGCAAAAAGTGTTTAAAATAATTGTGAATTTGGAAGAGGCAGAAATCTGAAGAGAAATAATTGGTTAATTCAAGGTAATTACAGAAGACAAATAAGATAAATTGATTTTTCTGCGTGAACTCCGTATATCGTCAACTTCAATTTTCTTATGGTTTATCTTGGCAGCTGCAAGGTGCCTTTGATTCATCTGTAGTAATTCGTAAAAATAAAATATCGCAATAACAATATTACACTTAAAGAGATTTAGAAATGAAAGTCTGAAGCGGATCTTTACGGTAGAGAAGAAAAATTCAGTGGAATGCATAAATAGCAGTAAACTACTTAAATCTTCACGGCCTATAGTCTAGGACTCTAGAGGTAAGTTCTACAATAAATTTGAACATTCTAATAAGTATGTAAATAAAAAACAAGTAGGAATTTGTATTCTTTTTTAAAAGGTAAATTATTTTACAGGGGTCATAAATCGGAAACTATATTAAAAACTCAAGCATTTTCCATTAGAAATAATTATGAAAGCAGAAGAGAAAAACTGTTCAAATTGCAAACAAAGAGTAACTAAGAATTTACCGGAAAAGGAAGTTTGTTTGTCAGTTTTTGTCTCTGTGCCATTAAAGTAATGGTAGTAAGTTGCCGTCAAATGAATAAGTTGGAACTATTTCAGACAGGTGGGAAGTGGCAGCAGGTGGCTTTGTATATTTCAGACATCTACTTCTATGGTGAAATTCGCCGTAATCTTAATTCCGTTTATTCCGTTTCCTCTCCAACACATCCACAAATTTAGCGGGCTGTTTATCCTGAACGCGCGGCTGTTTTTCGAGCCGATTTGAGAAACCAGTTTGGAGGAGCATCACGCCAGTTTATTGGCAAAATCGGCTAAGTAATGTAGTTATACAGAAGCCTACTGGTAACTAGCACCTCCACGTGGAGGTGCATCCGGTGATCCGATGGGCTTTTTTTTAAAATTCGATCTCGTAGTTTATTTTTAAGTATTTAGCCGATAGGCTTTTATTGTGGACTTGCCAGTCCACAAGCCATCGGAATCCCTGTCTCACGCACGACATACCATTTGACAGTCCGGTTAACCATCTGCCATGCCATTTGACGTCCATCGGAAATTCTCAATGATGCCGAGCAATTTGCAACCTGCTGTGTTGGCATGAAAAGAAAGCCACGAGCAGACTCTGTCAGCGAGAAAAGAAAACCACAAGCAAACTCAAATCTGAACAAGAATCTAAAAATTTAATTCTGCGTCTAATCTCATTATGGATGCATGTACCAGATTTCTTCTCACAACTTTATCCGAATCAGACGGCAAATGATTTCCATCCCAAGCTTTTTCAACCCACCTTACAAACGGCGACTGCGGCAGTGGTAGGGAGTAGCGTTGTATGGCCAAAACGCTATAGCTAAATCCTCGCAAACCCTAGCCATCCCTTGATTCAAACCATTTTTCATGTAACACAAGAGAAAAAATGAGGCAGGCATCCGTTCGTATGGCATGGCCATTGTAGAGAATATGCGCTTGGAAGCTCGGGCGGTCATAAACCCCCAAAACTCTGTCTCGCAATTCTTCGGAAATGAAGAAGATGACTACGTTATCAGGGAAGAAAGTGGTGTGGTCGGAGTCTATGGTGATCCAGAGGCAGCACGACTGTGTTACTTGGCCCTGTACACGCTGCAGCACCGTGGGCAGGAAGGGGCGGGAATCATAACCGCGACCGACGGAAGGTTGCAGTCCATAATAGGTGTGGGACTTGTGGCCGACATCTTCAACGAGTCTAGCTCAACCAACTCCTAGGGAGCTTATCCATCGGTCATGTCAGGTACTCCACCGCTGGCTCCTCCATGCTTAAGAACGTGCAGGCGCTTTGTGGCCGGCTATAGGTCAGGATTTTTCTTTCCTTATATGGGATTTTCTTATATTTATGGTCAGCTGTCTAGATTTGTTTTTGATATATTAAGGTTTTAGAATTAAAAACATTATTTTTTAAGTACTTGATTATATTATTTGTATCAATGTTTGGAATTGTTAATAAAAATGAAAGGGTAAAGATGGAGGAGAAGGAACCAAAAAAAAGAAAAATGAAGGAAAAAAATAAAAATTTATCCACTGTATATTAAATAAAGTATAAAGTAAAAATATAATTAATAACAAAAATTACAATTTACATTTATTCCTATTTTCTATATAATAACCAGAGAAACATTGAGATAGTATGTAAAATATGTGGACAAATGCATATAACAATGTATACATAAAAAAATGTTTGTTGTAATGAATGAGAATACACATTATTACCAGATGATGTTCACATGTGAGTGAAGAACAATAAATTATGATGGTGTATATAAGACAAGTTCAGCAAAAATATGAAGATTTAAGTAATGCTCCTTATAATTTGTAAAAGCTCTTCATTGCAAAGAACAATGAGTACCTAGTGCAGCGATAAAACACTTAAGTGGCAATTAAAATTAATATTATCTTTGTATACGTTGTTTATCTATTCAAGGGTCAATTCACACCTTAAAAATTTGTAACCAACACTCTTCAAATCATTTTTGTCTACATTTGAATCACACATACTCAGGGTTTAATCCAATTTTTTAACAAATTATATTTGTCAATTAACCTAAGTCTTCTTAAACAACGTACATGATTTCTAAAATTAGTCAAGATTTGCATTTATCTTTAATAAATTCCATGATTTTTCTCATAATTCACCTTCAATACATAAACCACGTGCCTTTTGGGCTACAAACATTTGCCAACCATTTTATCTTATGAAAATTTTACCTCCTTAAAGTTTTACATTGGAAGTCATAGGTTGAAGTCTAGCCGATCTATGCTTTTCAACAGTTTCTAAGAAACTTTCCATTGGAGAAACATAATTTGATGTTGCTTGACCATGTGAAAGTTAGCTCGATGGAGATTTCAGGAGACAAATCTTGCCAAAGAGATTTGAGAAATACTTTCATTTTTATTAAAAAATCATTTTAAAATTATATCAATGTAGTGAAAACTTCTTCCAATCTTACAAGATAGTTTTAGTGAGGGCCTCTACCAAAAAATGCTAGCACAACATGCACATCAGCCTTTGGCCCAAGAGCATTGAATTAACATCTTTGTCGGTGTGTGGGCCTGGATATATTTTCTTATAACCTATAGGCAATGCTTGTTCTTTTTCGAAACAACGTCAACTTCCCTAGACGAAGTGGGGAGCTGTCTTTTTTCAGCCGTGAAATTTTATATAAGCTGCAGGTAAACTAAATATATTTGCCAAAATTTACGAGTATTTCAAGTATGCAGTTTCATATTTGAATTTTTCCCATGGAGGGTGCTTGTATTTGTAGTTTCTCTGTAGGGATACTTCACTATTCCTATTTTTTCTGTCAAAGATGGCTGAGAGTCACAAAAAATAGTGGAAAATGGGAACTCAGACTTAATTTTTTTTAAGAAGCTTTCATCTTGATAGGACAATATGAGTGGCCACCTCAAATGTTATATTGTGATCTTTTGCCAGATCCCAACTATACGAGAATAAACCTCATTAAGTTTGTCTATGTCAGAGCATTCTGTAGAGAGCTTCGGTTGAAGGAGGCTGTAAGCATTCTGCTTACTACACACAACCCTCCTTTTGTGGAAATAATTGGCCTCATTGAATCCGAACTCTTGACAGTGTTTCTAAAATTAATGTTTATTAAAACCTAGGGTTGATCCATTCTGTTACTTTGTGACTGTACATTTTGGTTTAGGCTAATGGATTTGTTGAGGGTTTACATTTTTTCCATCTTATCATGTGGTTTTGACTTAATCTTTAGTTTTAGCTCCAATTATATTGTGGTCATTGTGGAAAAATATTCTTGTATCTGTATCTTTTTTTTGGCTGACACAGACAGAGTATGTACACTAATCTTTGATAAAGTCATCATAATCAAGCATATCATATGATTGCAGGAGAGATTGCTTTCTTATTGATTTTAAAGAAAACTACAGAATTGCATGTATTTGATATGGTGTTCAGTTTAGCTCCAATTATATTGTGGTCATTGTGGCAAAATATTCATGTATCTGTATCTTTTTTTTGGCTGACACAACGGAGTATGTATACTAATCTTTGATGAAGTCATCATAATCAAGCATATTATATGATTGCAGGAGAGATTGCTTTCTTCTCATTGATCTTAAAGCAAATTACAAAATTGCATGTATTTGATATGGTGCTGTTGTTCAGCCTAAAGGAACTATTTAGACTATATCTGAAGGAAATAACCAAGAAAATAGTGCCTTTTATATTTATAATGACCTGCACATGAATGTGTGTTTGATCTATTTTTGTAGATAGAAATCATTGAAATTTTGTTGGTTTGGTTGAACAACCAAACATCTTGGTACAAAAGACTACAGAAGTAGTTTGAAATATGTTTTAACCTCATTTTACAGAACAAAGCATGACATTTTTTATAGTATAGATTGATTAGGAGGATGGTTGAATAGATTGATGACTTTGACAGGATTGAGTCTGAGCAAGATGGTGTTCAGAGTAGCTAAGTAGGGGTTTCTATTTTCATAATATATCTAATTCTAAGCCCTTGCATCATTCCATTCACAACTTATTAGCTCAAGGTTTGTGGCTCCAACTTGTGAACTGTAGTAAAAAAAACAACTAAAAACCAAGCATTATTTAAGAGTAGGTCGTGACTCAAGTTGCTAACCTTCTCACTATGAGCCATGACCAATTGTGATCTTATCTTCTTTCACTCTAAAGGCTTTTGACAATGTTCATTTTAGTGTCCAACCTTAAAATAACTTGTTGCATAGCATAATAGATATTACTGAGAATAGTGTGTGTTAATATTTCCTTGGTGTTTTTTTAATCACGATCCTTTAAAATCTTCTCAATTAATCATTTATTTGCCCTGTTAGACCAGCAAATGCATTGCCTCCGATTTCTTTTCCATCATATCCCATGATTTTTTAAATTTTTTGGCCTGTTTGATTGGAAGAATATTTTTAGCAGCATTGTTAGGTAAACTTGGAATTCATTTGTAGCTTTGTATGTAAGCAACACAACAATAACCGTATTTTGTCCCTTGTCATCAGTGGATCATATCATAAAATGACGTGTCATGCAAAGTTGCAGGAGAACATAGACGTATTAGTATCTGGAATCATTGCTTCAAAGAGGAAACGTGTGGTGCATTTCAATAAAGTAGATTTGATTTCCGGAACTTAAACCAAATGACCATTAGTTTAGAAATTGTTCTTCAAATTCAATGAATGTGAGGGTGTACTTACTTGATTGATCATTCCAATTGAATGCTTAATGTGTATTTTATTTTTCTGAATACCATTTTCAAATCCCACTCATAGTGATACAAATCTTAAATATCTTGTAGTGTGATTTATCTTCTGGTATTATTTTAGACAATATTTTGAACTTACTAGCATTCTCTTTGTGAACTAGTTCATAATTTGAGTTTTAATCTTTAAGCAACTAAAAACATTGTGGCATGTTGCACATTTAAAGCAGTAAACTACAATATAAAACCATGGGTTCACCAAAATAAGAAATTGAAATTATATTAATATGCATAGATGACCAGGGTAGATTCTCGAGACTCTAGTAGCAGCTCATAGGAGCACCCAAACAAAGGGTCAATTTCATAAACAAACAAAAGCAAGAAAGACATTAAAGAACAAATATAGAATATTTCAAAACTGTCAAAGGCAACATTGGTTAGAGAAACATGAAATTCATTTGTATCATTTTCAGTACGCAATTGCGGATTTGTAGAAAAAGATCGGTCTTTCTATAGGCAACATTGGTTAGAGAAACATGAAATTCATTTGTATCATTTTCAATAAATAATTGAGGATTTATTTTATTTTTTGTATAGTTATTTTTCCATGTGATGTACTTCTTTAGCCAATGTGCTTACATTTCTATTTAGTATGACATTATTGAAATTGGTTTTTAGATTCTGTCAGTACATCTTCCACAATTTGTCATAAGTTTGTGAGATAAAATCAAAGTTGTAATAAGTGCTTGTTTTTATATGAAGTTGCTAACAATTTTTTTTGCAACTAAGTACTTCACTAGTTTGTTTTGGGTGCTTAAAATTGATGTACTTTCCTGTAAGTCATTGTAAACAATTTTCCACACTTTGTTCACATGGGTTTTTCAAGAGGACTCAAAGTCATGTTAGAAGAAAGATGGAAGAGTGGTTAAGAGATTGGTTGGTCTATGTCGAACCCATGTGGGCTTTTTGCTTAAATGATAAGGGAAATATCAGATTATAATACCATGTTATGACTGAGCTTATTTCATGTTATACTGGAGACATCAATTAATGTAATGGTTATTTTTTCTAGTCAAATAGATCGCATGTAGAAATGATCCTTCCCAGAGTTTTATGCGTAATGGCTCTGGTGGGTACATTATGATGAAGTAATGGCACTACCATATATATAGTTTGTTTTTCATAATGTGTGGATGTTACTAAAATGTGCTAGGATTGTGTATAAATGTTGTTTCATATGATAGATAAACTACACCCCTGCTTCTTTTTCTGTAAGTGATTTTCCATAATTCTTAAATCATAGCATTGTGAATCGTAATTCATACAAGTCATTGAGCGGAAGAGTTTTAATATCAACATTTTCTTACTTGAAAATGAGCTTATCAAAGGCACCTAGCAAAAGCATCATAGCATTATTTGTCATCATGGGGAATAAAAAATGCATTCTCTATCAACTCCCCAAGTATTGCCCTTGTAGCGAAATGATTGGCTAAAGCCTGCCTGTGGCTAAACATTTGGCTCCCAAAATCAATGATGCATTCATAACAATAACAATGATCTTTAATTCTCTTCATTCTAACCAAAATCATTTTATTTTGAGACATGGTGTTTCAAGAAATGCTCGTGTTTAATCAGTATTTGTTAGTCATAGGTTAATATTTCCATTTACGAAAATCAAGCAGTGTGTCCAACTTGTAAATTGAGCCTTTAGCTTTGCATATCCCATTCTTATTTCTCAGTCGAGATAATGTTGGCTTTACAAGTGCTTTTCTATTGACATGCATATGGTTGGAGAATTTCTTTGTGACCTTAGTAGCAATATCAATGCATCCATATTAGAAACCATCAAGTTTTGGATGGAAGCACC
>VDFB02114607.1:0-10598 GCA_007258455.2 Sequoia sempervirens | reverse complement strand
GGAGTAATTACAATGTTACAAAATGGCAAGGGACTCAAGACGGCCTGATTGAAAGCTTACACCATAAAACAAAGCAACACTGCTAACATCTGCTTATAGGATTGACTCTTTTGCCATTCTGCAAAATCCACACTAGCGCTTGCACCTCAACGAGGTGCAATGGTTACGCCGATAACAAGATATACTCTGGCAATATATTGAAGGGAAGGGGAAAAAATCACAAGAAAATGTAAATTGCTTTTTTTAAGACTAACTATTTATAGCAAAAGTCAATTGATGATGGGATGCGAGAAGATTTGAATATGAAGAAATGGAACTTTATTTAAATCGGTATGCTAGGCTAAATGGTTTCACAACATAATATTTTTTTGTACAATGAAAGAAGACCTGTAACTTAAAAGGTCAATTGAATCAAGTACAGTTGTTGCTGGTTAATGATATACCTTGTGACTGAATGTAACATAATGGAAAACTGCATGTTGTGGGAAAATATTTTTTATAAAACAAAAACTATTTTATGACACATGAAAATCACTAACTCAAGAGATTGGTTATGTATAATACAATTGTTGGTGGTTGACGATGAGGTTCTATGATATATGCCATTTGTCTTCAAGACTTACAGAACAAAAGCAATGGAATGGTTAGCAAAAATCCCAACAAACTACCAATTATTCAATTTATAACCCCACAATGAGGAGGCGCTAAATCACACATGATTAGCATCAAGGAATAATCATCTCCCCTTGTTAAATATTAATAAACCTTCAATTACAATTCGTTAGGTTACGTTAATAACAATTGGTACCTACTTAAATTCCTACATGGTCAAGTCCTTAAGTTTGACCTTGCCTTTAATTAGCTTACCTCACATTATCTAAATAGCTTACTTAGTCGTCTCAAAATTTGAGGAGGTATGATACACCATTGACCCCTGATCCTTTTCGATGTAATAATATTAATGAACTATAGTTTTTAACTTTCAAGATATATATAAAAATATGAAATCCAACAAAATTTGTGAACAACCATACATAATCGGAGCACCCAATTTTATTTGCTAATATAAATCTAAATAATTCACGACCACAGAAATCTTGTACCTTTTATAACTGCTATACTCAGCTGCTGTTTCTGTGGTTAACTACTAAAACTCAGGTAATCGAGCTAAAATTAAGCAATGAACTGGCCTCGACAATGAGAGCATTGCGGCTAAAGACTGCACCTGGAACACCTACAATATAAAAAGGCTACCTATTAGGCCTTCCTCTATTCAACGAAATAATTTATCTATAATTTGTCATGAATATGGTATCGACTGGCTAGCATTCAAATTTCCATATTTCCGGGCTTCTATTTAGTTTGTAAAAATAATTTGCCTGTAGAAATAACATCATTCACAATAAATTGCTAAATATAGATTTACCCTAGATATACCCAAGATTTAGGGACCAGGTGTCAAGAAAAAGTGGCTTATTGTTGGTTGGGTTTATAGACATTACATTAAACGTTTGAGAACTTCATAATATTGATTTTGCCTTTTGGTTGGTTCATATTGTGTTATTTTATTAAAATTTAGAGCAAATCAATTGTGCTATAATATACTGCCTTCAGCAGATGCTAGCAAATAAGTAAATATGGTGCATCAAGAGAGCGTTATGAGCTTCCAAAAGAAAGAATCCCTCGGTACTCTAAGGAAGAAGCTTAAAAAAATTCCTAGATGTAGAGTCTACACCACAAAGTATCTTAAAATCTATAATTATTATTTTAATGAAACCCTTTAATGATATCAGAAATTAGCCACTTACTGCAATATCTTTAAGATTGGGATTGCACCCCACACAGCTGCTCAAGTTTTATTTTCCTCCAAATTGTCCACTGAACTTAAGATAACTGTATGCTATATCATTATAATATATTTCCATCTTCCTTGGCATATTTTTTGAAAGTTCTGAGGAAAATCCCCCCAGCTGAATGATTATAATGATCATTTAATATACTGGAACATTATTCAATGTCTCTTGGTATTATACTTTACATATTGGCAATACAGTGATGCATATTTGCGAATTTTCTTAGAAATGGTGAAAGACCAGCATTTCATAGGTAAGTCCCTCCCTTTCCTACAGATTTAAACACCCAAACGCAAGGTCATAATCACATTATAAGCATCTATAAGCATCCATATTCAAGCTTATGATCACAGTTAATGTCTTTGTGATGTCCCCTTCCTAGTCAGCGCAGCTGGATTTGAGGTTAACCTATCATTTTGATCCTCGTAGGCTGACAGTTGTGTGTAGATGATCAATTGAGGCAGTTACCCGGTGTTCAGGAGCGTTATTCTTTCAGTTGTTTCAGGTTGGGCCTTCGCAGAATCTTTCAGAGAGGTTTTTCAGATACTTGCTATTTTTAGTAAGTCAGGCAGGCGGAAGCTGCTATTTTGGGCAGGGCACCTGGTTCAACTGGTTAGCTCAGAATCAACCCAGTTCATCAGTTTGATGGTCAGATGGAAAAATAACGAAGCATTTAATGATTATTAAATAATTGATATTTTGACTTTATGTTATAAAGTCACTTTATTAATATATTTAAATATCAATGATAATGGTGTATTATAAAGTATTTTTTATACTTTATAATAAAGTGGAATATTTAAATATAATGAATAATTATTTATTCATTAGTGATGGGGCGCTAATTATTTAATATTTTTCCTAAGTCAAGTAAAGGCGAATTTAATCATTTATTTAAATGATTATTAAAAGGAGCTTGGGTCGAATTTTTGAAAGAGGGTTATATATTCACTGCCAAGACAAATCGAACTCTTATGTTATGATTATTCAATTTGTCTTTTCTTGCTCTGAGCATTGAAGTTTGCGAACCTAGGGTTTCAGCAGACAGTTGATTTTGGAGAACGTTCCCTCTTCAAGATCTCGCACTAACGAATGCGGAAATACCAGCCTGAAGATTGTCGACGGCGACTTCCGCATATGCAGGTTGCGCTGAGCCGCATCGACATTCAAAGGTGGTTTTGCTGTGAGATTAGTTCAATGTTTGATTAGCTAATTCTATCGTAGATTGTTCTGCTGCAGATCCTCGCACTCCATTTATTGAGGCCGCATTCATCATCACTGCTGCTGTTAAATAGATTTCTTCTGTACCAGCAGTTGCACATCTCCTCCTGCTACAGCTGAGATCACGCCTTTCAGCCTCTTATGTTCTCCCTTGTACTGACTTTGTGCTCTTTAGGTACCTGGAGTCAAAAGATTGATTCTCAGAGTCTGGTTGATTGATTACTTCATTCAAATGGATCTTCTTCTCAAATCTGTTTTGTGGTCAGCAAGACATCTGTGTTCTCTTTAAAATAAAATAATATCTTACCTCTTTGGATCAGGGATTTTATATATCATTTGAGTTCTGGAAGTTAATATATGTATGTGCCTTCATCTGGAGATCAATATTTATGCATATCTATTGTCCATTAATTTATTATGAATTTTTAGAGCATTTCCTTGCAAAATCGCAATTTATTGTTTATTGCAAAAAACCATCAAAAACACAAAAAAAATACAAAACAAACAAAAAACTTCTGCATTTGCACTGGTTTGGCTGGAGAGACACTCCCACCTCTTACAAATTTTACATCAAGAGTGGGAGAGACTCCAAAATGCCCTACAAAGACCTGGAACACTTCTGAAATGCCCCCAAACTCAGCCAAGACCTATGGGTAAGTTTCATAAGTATCATGAGTTTGAGATTCAAATACACAATGCACAGTTCATTTACAATACATTTTGATGGTCAGTACAAGATTTGTGTCTGTGATGATTGAACGGTTGACTAAAATTTGGATGGACGGTACAGCAGAAAATTTTAGTTTCTTATGCCAGTTAATGGATTAAAAACTATTCCTATGAATTTCCTTCTGAACTTTTTTTGCAAATTTTATAGCATCATGATGTTGCGACAAATCAAATCTTTGACCTTAGAAAATTGATCCACCTACAAAATGGCACTAGATACTTCAAATCTGATTGTCATGTCAGCATATCATCTTGTATAACAAAATTTCTTCTACTTTAAGTGATAAATACATTGAAGCATTTAAAATTTAAGTTGTATGGGGGAGACATCTTAATTTTGAAAGTTACACAAGTTGTGTTTGATTTCATGATAACAACTTCTCTACTTGCAAATATTTCTGGGCACTCTAGATTTTATCACTACTTAATTTATAGACTTAAGTTGCCACTGCTAGAGGAGTTGCCTCTGATTTGATTGCTCCCTGAGTTGATATTAGCTTCTTTTGGGCATTTATGGATATCAAATTTCAATATAATTTCATTTTGAAAATGTCTGCCCATATGATCAGAGCAAAGCATAATCGATGTTACACAATGAGCCCGTCCAGCGGTGCTCCATTTTTCCAACAACTGAAACCATTAGACTATCTTTCAGTACACTTTTAATAAGCTCTTCAAAAATATTAATGACTTCAAATGCAACTTGCTAATGCAAATAAAGATAGAGTATATACTCCATTATTTTAAATGGAGTTGTCGAACAGACTGCAGAAATCATTTAATCTTTTCCAAATTTATTTAGAGTGTTTGGCCTTGAATTTCTGCAGACTTTCTGGGACCTTACAATCCTCCCTCCAACATGTACCATAAGGCCTAGGATGCTGAAAATATATATGTCCAAACTACTTAGTAGTAATTACAGACTGTGTTCAGCGAAGATTCGACCCATTTTGTTATTTCACTTCTATATTCAAATTCCCATCAAATGACCAACTAAACTATAACAGAATATGGGTGCCATCTAGTAGTTACTAGAATGCCAGGCAAAGGTTTTCCCCACAGTGTAATTTTACTCCTAAAAGCAAATCAAAAGCAAAGGACCAAAACACACTTGGTCAGCAAGTGTCCTGCATCAATATCTTGGGGTTTGGTACCATGCCTGTTCTCCATGAAGAAGTGAGGTTTTCTAATGAAAATCAACAATGAGAGATATACTCTCCTCGCAAAGGAAACTGCAGCACACAAAATTTGATCTTGTTGCCCTTGATTTGTTCTTTGTGCACTGACCATGCCTAAGGGGCAAAGCTTAAACACCCAACACATTTATTATATAGTACATGCAAATCCCCAAATACGCACACAACATGCAAACTCTTTAATTTTGAGCCATAAATGTCAGCCATGGCTTTGTGTTCCCCTAAACTACCACAGCTGGTAGACATGGATAAAATAATTTCATTTAACCGTAGCTTGAAATTGAGGATTTGAAGTTGGGAGAGCAACATTGACTTGATGAAAAAGAGAAAAAAGAAAGAAATTGACCTGCTTAAGAGAGAGAGGAAAAGTGAGCTTCCCGCAGAGCTGAGGCGTCTTGACAATGTCCTTTGCAATGAGACGCTAGCTTCGACAAAGCCCAGCACAGGCGATGACATGCTTTCTGGCAGGCCAAGCGGCCTCGCTCTCCTTGATCCTCTGCAACACATCTCTCAACAGCTTGGCTGGCATGTTCGCCCATGGGCTCTGTTGCAAAACAACGTTATTATTCTTATAATTGCTGTCATACACAACACTCTGTGATCGGCATCTGAGGCTATAGGACAACTTCCTGTCCAAACCCCTGCGCGAAATGCTACCAATGCCGTCTCTAACATCCTGTAGAATGCTTTTGAACGACATCTTTCTTACAACTGATCAGCTCCTAAACTCATCCATTCAAACCCTCGCCTCCTCCTCTACAGAATCCAACCAATCTATAAAGCCCGATAACTCAAAGTCAACCCTCCTTTGACAAACTACTATTGTGGCGAGCACAAGAAAATGCACACTATCTTCTGAGTTGCGTACAAGTATGACCAAACCCTCGTAGCCCACCCAAAACCTCACCCATAAATTATTAAATCTCTCTCGCCTGTAAACCGTTGTTCCCCACCATGGCTTTGTCTAGAACAGCCTTTCACCAATCCTTAGGTATCTATGAAGTCAATGCATAATATCTCTACGTAGATTCTTTATTGTAAGTATGGCTCTTTCCTCATCTAAAGGCGTCCCCAAACCAATCTGGATGTGATGTCTCTGTTTTATGACAGCTGGCGAACTCGTACAACTTCCCCGTCGACGAGACAATGATGAGGCCAATTCCAGATTTACAGAGAACAGAAAGTCCAATGGCCTTCTTCAACAATCTCATCTTTCCTTTTCAGAATGTAACCTCGATTTGCAGGGTCTTGTATCTTCCTTCCAAGAACCTTTCCCCTCCACCTTTTATCCTCGATGCACAGTGCCCTAATCGTCACATATACCACGACCCTTGAATGTGGACTGTTGGACTTGGACTGCTACAGGTAAATGGCTACCCCATTAATTGTACCTAACATTTATGGAAGTAATTCTATTGAGGGCTACCATGCACAGGGGCCCCACCATCATCATCTACTAATTTTAAAACCATTAAGTTTTAAAACTCTAAAATCTCTTGCACTAGAAATCGAATTTAATCCTCTAATTGCCAGTCAGCCTATCGTATAATAAAATACTGAGATAACCTGAGCCTCAGAGGGAAATATATGAGAGGATGAATACAAAAAGGAAAACAAAATAAAACTATAAAAGAAAAAGATATAATTTGTATCAAACCCCAAAAATTAGACCCTTCTATCGTTGTTGTTGATATTCATAATCAGCTTCCAATATGTTGTGATAGATCTCTTCATAAATGCCATAGGCAGAGATTTAATACTAATAGTGAAACATTCGAATCAAAAATTATTATGCCAGTTATGATGATGGAAAGTGTTTGGAGGTGGTAGAAAAAGATCCTTCAATTTGTTCTGTTCTACTTCATCTATCTACTCCACCTCTCTCATGGTTACGAATTACAATTGAGATGAGTAGCTTTTTAAAAACGCCCTCATCGAATAATGCTTCATCACAACTTGCATGTTGGCCCTTAGAGATGACGTTGGAGTTGTATTTTGCCATCTACGCACTTTTAACAATTTCAATTGTTGCCAATCAATCCCAAACTATATGCCCCTCATCTAGCACCGAGGGGAAACCATTGCCAAAAATATCATTGATTCAATAGATTAAGTTCTTTGCAAGCCAACTCATAGTTTATATGTTATCATTGATCTATACATTTGGAAACAACTCCTACTCTCCTATGATGAGACAGAATGACAACCCTATCTCAAGATGCAACTCCATCTTGCTCAACCTTGGCATTAGTGCCCACTTTTAACTTCTGGAAAAAAATGCTCGGCCTCCAAGAGTCTCCTAGTGGGTTTGCTTGGTCTAGCTATCTTCTAAGAAATAGTTCATATAAAACTCTGTACAGCTAGCAAGTAGACTAAAGTTGGTTCCTACATCTTTGAGTTGAGGGAGATCTGTATTAATTATAGCTGCTAGCTATCCTTGTTGAGTACTTCTGCCTAGGATTTGAGGCTACCGTATTCTGTGATCAATTTGTCTCACTTGACAGCGGGTTCTTTTTCTCAAACAAAGCCTTCTTTAACACAAGGTCATCCCAATCCTTTAGTAGCTCTTCCTGTAGTTGCTTGTTTTGCTGCTCAACTGCTTGATATTTATCTTTACTTTTTTTAAATAAATCATCTTGCCTCACTGAGTTGGCCTTTCCAGGATCCAAAATCTTCGAGTTCTGAGATGCCCAAGATGTCCACAAATAATCTTAGATGCCCTTGGGGATCTCATGGTGCTTCTCTCTAGATAATAATATAAGTGTCAATGTCTTTTTAACTAGTCAAGCAACAATGGTTGAACTAGGAGAAATGAGAACCATGCCAAAAATATATTGGTCCTCCTTGAGGTTCATGCTGCTAGAGAATAGATGAGCAGATGGGAGCATGAGCAAATCATTTATTTGTACTTCTAGAAATGGAATCAAGAAGCATATAAATAGGAATCCAAAACCTAAAAACTCATTACAAAAATAGCCAACATCATTGGGGCAGCCAATAATGCATAAAACTTATTTTGTGCATTATTGACCTAGCAATGGCATTGAACAAAGAGGATTTAGGTTCTAGATGGCAAACAAAAGGGTCTACATAACCCTAGAGGAATTTTTTAAGTATCAAGAGGCCAAAATGAGGATGATATGAGGGAATCTAGGAGACAAGTGTTTGGAAAAAAGGAGAGCACTAAAAGAAAGTGACAAAGGAAATAATAATGACCTACAATACACCTCTCAACAAGTAGCTATGCCAACCCACCCTAATCCCTATTTGGAATGTTAATGTGCCCAAAATTCTTAACAAAATAAAATGTTAATAAGGTCATTTTTATGGGTATAGTCTCCTTTTCTTCTTCTTCTTGGGAGGCCTTCAGCTTCCTGTTGCTAGGGGACTTAGGGTGTGTTGGTACTCCAAACTCATTGCCTACAATTCTAGAGAATTGTCTAAGGTTGACTCCTTGAAAATGTAAATCCAAGCATCAAACAAAGTTCATGATCAAACCATAGGTGGATTTGGGCCATCTGACAAGAGCGATTAGTTCTTCTATGTTTTAGGGTTTGCTACACTAGGGAGGTTGTTCTCATGAGAATATAAAAGATAATTAAAGAGAAATCAAGGAACAATGCCACACAGATGAGCCATACCCTATGCATGAGGTTAACCCTATAATTTTTCACTAATTACCCTTCATACTAACTCACTAGAATTGTGAGCTAGGATCTCAAAACTAGCAAATGAAACAATCAGAAAATGCAAGGTTCAACTATAATGATATTTTCTAAGAAAGAACTCCATAAATATGTGAAAAATAGTCTCCTAGGAACACTTGCACTCTGGTAAGAACAACTAAACTAAACCTAAAATATAGTGAAATATGTTTGCACTTTTATAAACTAGATGAGATGCATACTTAAGACTAGTGTCTAATACATTAGTGACAATGTAAGATTAGCAAAGCACACAAAGAATTGCTATAAATTTTATGTCAAATGCTAAATATGACTCAAATGAAGCAAGAGAACCAAAGCATGCCTAGAGATCCCACTAAATGACAACAAAGGATGAAAGAAACATCAAATAACAAGAAAATCTTTAGTGTTCCATGAATCAATCCAACGCATACCATATATTAGTTTGAAAATAGTTTTACATTTAGTGGCCAAACATTTTTCCAACAATGGGTCCACTCTTAACACCAAAGATTAATGCTGAATTAATAAGAGATCAATAAATGTGACCCTAGAAGCACAAAAATAGTTACTCCTAAAAATGCCATGCTAACCATGGAGTACTTCTTCCAACTAAGAGGTTCCACAATTATTAATCCTTTACAAATTTATAGACACAACCACTCACACAAATTGCTACCTAAGCTATACAACACTTGACACTTGAGAATATGCACTAGGAGACACTGGTAACCAAAAGAGACAAAAAGATCAGCTAAAAAGCCCCCACTCTGAGAAGGGAACCCTAATTTATTGCAAAGGAGACAAAGCTCACCCATCAAGATGATCAACACCAATGTCCCTTCTTTACATTCCATTATGAGAGCACTTTCATCTATGGTCCACTACAAACATCTTTAATGTTGATTTGGCATATAAAGTGGCAATTAAGAAAGTTCTAACATCTTGCCCATGCTCTACATTAATGATTGCAATAGTTGAAAATTTGATAAACCTTATGAATTGATCATTCATTAATATTGCAATTATCATGATGTTACTTGCATTCCTACAAAAATGGCCTAGATTGCTTCTCGCCATGCTTGCATTTACTCATTGGCATATCTAAGGCTTCTTGAATTTTCCAATAGATGGCACAACCACCTAACCCAAAGTGCAACTCCCTAACATTTCCTTTAAATCTAGCATCTACCCTTCAATGCTTCTAGGGAAAAAACAACGAGTAGTGATTGATGTAGAGGCCCCTACAAACATATCTAGCAATAACTTCTAGTGTACTCTTGAAGACATACATAAATTTGTTGCTCACAAACTAGATCCATGGACAAAATTTGAACTCGGATGTTCTTAGAGAAAAGGCATAACATGCTTGAATTCTAAAATAAAGCAATGGCCAAGATTACCCACAAGGAAGATGAGAGGTTCTAAATGAATCCATGCCATGGGGACATATGCGAGCACTCTTAAAGCCAAAAAAATTTGCTTATGTCGAATTGCCTCCCACATGTTCTAATCCCAAGCAATGTCTTGAAAAGCAACAATGGCCATCAACATATCTAAAAACCATGGAGGGCCCACCTATTCAATCTTCAAATCTTTAGAGGTTAACCCGAAACCTCCACATGGATGGCAAATTATAAATATTGATTAAAAATAAGCATGTCGAGGCATCTCAAAACAACAAGACCCAACAAACCAATCCTCAATTATTTAGAGAGCAACAGGAAATTACACCATAGAGACTAACGGACACAAGCTAACAAGAAATCAACAACACATGGTTCCCTAGCCAAACACATCATCAATTATTAAAGCTAACCAAATGAACACATCACACCTTAAAGACACACAACACAATCCTAGAGAATGCAAAAAAGTACATTGGCAACCATTTGAATATCTAAACCTTGTAA
>VDFB02114606.1:0-32348 GCA_007258455.2 Sequoia sempervirens | reverse complement strand
TACTTGTCAAGTGCAACTGCGAACAAGCCTCATGGATTTTGAACTGATGAGAGCCACAACCAACAGGCTCCTTGTATGAAATTCCTCTATACTTCGTCATACGAGCCAGCATGTAGATGATGTAAGAACTCATGTAAAATGTCTTCTTTCTTCTTAACCTCAGGAGCTGCTCGTGCAAATTGTCACTGATCATTGCAGCCCAGTTAACGTAATCCTTTCCTTCCAGCACGAGGTTGATGTAGTAGAACATCCATGGCTCGAAAATGAATGACTGCGGGCAGCCTCCAACTCTGCTCAGCATCATGATGAGATCACAATACTCCTGCTTCAAGTCATCTGCTATGATTTGTCTTGGCAGCTTCGTACGAGAAGGCTTGGGGTTGCTCATCCAGTGAGTATTGATCATTTCTGTACATCTCTCGAATGCAGAAGCATACATTCGCTCAGCTCGCTCCCTCGATTTGTAAATCATGTTTCTATGCACTGGGATTCCAAAGGCTTCACCAATGGCAGCAGGAGTGAGGTTGGCGAGCACTTGTCCATATGGTGACATGATTGACCTGTGATCCTTCTCATAGCGGTTAAGCACTCCATCATCGACTCAGAGACCTTTGAATGCATTTTGGTGGAAACCGGCCAGCTGCATATAACCCGCCGAACTATGTTGGTACTGCAAAGTGTTGAAGATGCGATGATACCAATCGGCGGTGATTCACGAAAGTCTCTAAGTTGGCCAGACCCAAGTTGGTGTCCGGTCGAAACACTAACTTTAAGTGAACTTTGAGCGTCTGGCATAAATGTCTTTCGGTTTCTTGACAAGCTGCTTGCTGGATGCACCATTGTTATCGCGCCGCGGTTACTTGTAGCCAATGCATCTCAACTATTTCTCTAACAAACGGGCTTGCAACCCACTTAGAAACAAATTTCTAAGCAAGCCTCAGCAACTTCACTTCACACTCAACAATTGCAGATTTCAGTGACTTCACTCTTGTAAATTCACACTTCTTCAATCAGCAAATCAGCAAGTGCGCACTTCCTTAGCAATATACTTAGCTTCAGCAATGTGATCACTTCAAGCTTCAGCATCATTCCTCTTCAAATCGAAATTTCTTCAATCAACCTTCAGCTTCAAATCGAATCTCAGCAACTCCAGCAACTTACTTCAAGTCATCCTTCTTAGCTTTAGCAACTTGCTTCAACAAATTTCGACTTCTCAATACTTCAATCTTCAGCAACAATTTCGAACTTCTCAAGCTTCAGTCTTCAGCAACTCACTGCAATATTAAACTCAAAGCAAATCGAATTCTCTTCAGCTGTGAAAAAGAAGTGAATAACCTTCAACACTTATAGGAAATTCGAATTCTAGAAGAAGGCTAAGTTTAGCCAGTGAATTAAATTTCCACTACTTCATTTGAATTTCCCTCTCTGGCATTTTCCACACTTGTCTGGAATCTCATTCTTCTAGAAGTTCAACTTTGACTGGCATCTTTCAAATTCACTTTCGAAAAATTTTAATTTAAACTTATCAATTTAACCATTTCCATCTGCCAGCCGAAGTTCTGTCTTGCAAATTTTATATTCTAATCACCTCTGATGCTCTGGAAAATTCACCAGCGAAGAATTCAATCAAAAATATCTAGCAATTCTCTTTAAATTCGTTGTCTAGAAAAACTCATCTTGAAAACACATTTCATTCATTTTGCCTTAGAAAATTTTAAATTCTCCCTTAGGAAAATTTCACAATTTGAGCACTGATCAAATTCCTCATGCTGAAGGCCTTGGCGAAGTGCGGAAGACATAGAAATCCACTCCTCATCACAAACATCCAATAACCAGAAGAAAATTTTCTCTGAAATGCGATGAATCCATGGGTACACAACGAACGGGTTCATTGAATTTTTAAATTTTGAACCTTAGAAAAATATTATTCAATCAATTTAAATCCGTTCTTCATCTTTGTGATCATCCTGTTGCTTTGACTCGAAAATTTTAACTCATCCTGCAATGCCAACATCTTCTGACTTCATCTCTGGAAAATTTGCTCGTGCTTCAAGAAGAATTTCATCACCCTAGAGTCTAGGCGTATTTTGTAAGGAAGAAAATATTTTGCCTTAGAAAAATTTTGAACCACTTTGAAAATTTTGCCTTAGAAATTTTTATTTTTTTTAACTTTGTTCACCTTGCCTGTGAGAAAAAAAATTATTTCATCCAATACGTATTTGCCAGTGGTGGAAATTTATCAACTTCACTTGGAAAATTTTCATGAAGGCGCCTAGCATATTTTATCTTTCATTCACCACCTTGCATTTTATTTCACACTTGAAAGACATTTTTATTTAAAACTCCAACACCTTAGCAATATTCATCAACACCTTGGGCGCATATCTAACTTGGTGAAGGATATTCATCTTGTCTTTGGAAAAAAATTCAACACCTAACACTTTCAACGCCTAGCAACTTTGTTTTCACTTCACCACCCTAGGCGCATATGACACTTGAAGAAGAATATTGACCACGCCTAGCATATTTCATCTCTCATCTTCACTTTTACCTTGTTTGCCACCTTACATTCACTTTTACTCTCTTCAACTTGGGCACATATTGACATGCATGAAGGATGACTCTTGGACTTCCCCGTTTTTGTCTTCACATGGCCCCATTTGGGCGCATTTGAGCCTAGGAGGAGGATGGGCGCATATTAGAGGGTGAGAAGAATTTTAAATTTCCAACGCCTTGCATGTGACTCTTCATCTCCCTTTCTTTTGTCCTTACATGCCTGCTTTTGGGCGCATTTTGGCCTAGGAGGAGGATGAAACATGTCGACTCCTTTGACTTCTTTCTTTTTGGGCGCATTTTGCCATGCATGAAGGATGGGCGCATTTGGGGGGTGGTGGAGGATATTTCCATGCCTTAGAAATTTTTTTGCTGTCAACTCTCTCAATGTGGGTGCATTTTGATGGGTGAGGAGGATGAAAAACTTTGACTTTCCTTGACCTTCTGTTGCATGGGTGCATTTTAGCCTAGGAGGTGGACGAGTTTTATACTTAGAATTTTTTCATGCTTCTACCTTGAGTTGGGCGCATTTAGCTATGGCTGCAGGATGAAAAACTTTGACCTTTTTGACCTTCATGCTGCATGGGCACATTTGGGCTAGGCAGGAGGACAAGTTTTGGACTTAGAAAAATTTTCATGCTTCTCCACCAACTTGGGCGCATTTGGCCATGGGTGAAGGATGAACTCCTAAGTTAGAAAAAAAATTTAACATCTTGTGCTTGAGGGCGCATTTTCAGGTAGCTGCAGGATGAAGTCCAATACTTAGCCATTTTTTTTTTTTCATCTTTGCCAGTTTATCCATGCCTGCTATTTATAGTAAGCCCTTCAATTCTTGCATCTCTGAAGCTCAGAATGATTTGAAATTTTGAACGCTGGATCCTCACGACCTTGTTGGCCCGTTGACATTGCTATTTCGGGTTGGCCTGCTATTTTTAGCCCATTTCTAAAGGTGGTTTGCTATAAATAGTAACTGCTTGCTTCCGATATCTCCACAACTCCGTTTGATTTGGGGAATTAGGAATGGCGTGCTCCTCACCCGCATTGACACCGCCTGTGACAGCCGAGAGCGCGCCACAAGCGATTTGCTGGCCACCTTTTGTTTCCAAAATGACTTACTATAAATAGTAGAATTAGATTCTCCATTTGAGTTCAAATTTACCCAGCGGATAGCTTGAAGGATGCCAATCGGCGGTGGTTTACACATTTCGAAAAGTCGACTTTTTACCCCTCTTTTACCCGGTTTTAAAGTTTGGAAACCTAATTTGTTACGCATGCATATCAAATGATCTCCGTTTGTCTCGTTTAACGCATTGCGATCAGCTCATTGATTCACGAAGTCTTTGGGAATTTGGGGAGGCGAGGTACAGGGATGCATCTACTTAAAATAGTAAGTTCTTGAATAAGTGATTATCTCGCTTTGCATGTCATACCACTGTGTAGGTCTCGGAAAACCCACAAACAATCACCTGACATGCAAAGAAAACCCTGACATGCAAGCCCTAAAAATAGCCTCACGAAGAAATTTGAACTTACAAAATTAGTTATCTCACTTTGCATGTTATCTTTGTCGCGAAGGTCTGAAAACCAGAAGGAATTTCAGGACATCGTTGAAAACTCTGCATATAACCCCTGAAATCTGCTCCGGAAGCTGGACTGCTAAAAATAGCAAATTGTCCATTTCAGCTTAAATTTTGCACACGAGCAGCTTAAGGTGTTCTGAATGCAGTGTGATTGTCGGAATTTCAAAAAGTGTTGACGGAATGCCCTGAATTGCGCACTTACTAAAAATAGTACGTAGCTGGAATTTGATGAAATTTTGCTGAGAGCCTGCGGGAAGCATACTAACAACAATGTTAGTCTTTATTATCAATTTATTCACCTTGCTTGACCTCAAACTGACCAAGAAAGTACAAAACCTAATCCAGACTTGGCCAAAATTCACGTTCGAGCTCAATGACAGGCACAATCCCCGGAAAGGCAGACAGAAAAGAGACGGAAAGAGAGAGAGAGAGAGAGAGAGAGAGAGAGAAAAAAAACCAAGCCAAAAGACCAGAATGGAGCGAAAATTAGGGGGTCCCCGTTTTGAATGGGGCAATGTGTGAAAAGGTCACAACAGGACCCTTGCAGTAGAAGCAAAGCTTCTTCTTGCGCAAATCATTAAGAGTCTCACGATCCAAGGGTGCTACTGATTTTCCCTTTGAATCACTCTTAAAATCAGATTTCTCTCTATTTTTATTGATTCCCTTGTTGTCCTTAAATGACGAAGTACTCTTGGAATTGAACTTGCTCGATGGAGTTGCAAGTTCCATGCTGTGTACCTTCTTCATCGCTTCCTGTAGTGAAAGAGGATCAAATGCTTTGATCCAACCTCTCAATGGCTCCAACAATCCCTCCACGAAGAGCACAACTAGACGCCTCTCTGATATGTTGGGAACCATCACGGATAACCGCTGGAAGTCTCCTATGTAGGCCTCCAACCTACCAACCTGTCTCAACTGGGCCAAATCTCTGAAGTAAGTCTCAGGATCCTTCTTGTCGAACTATCCCACCAATTTGTCCACGAACTCCTGGTAAGTGGTGATACGATCATGCTGGAGTGTCACCATCCCATGATGCCACCAGTCATAAGTTGCCCCCTCAAGATGCAAAGTAGCATATCTAATAGCATCCTCCTCAGCCATGGGACACAATGTAAGGAAGGTATTGTTGTGACCTTTTCACACATCGCCCCATTCAAGATGGGGACCCCTAATTTTTGCTCCATTCTGGTCTTTTGGCTTTGGTTTTGTCTCTCTCCCTCTCTTTCTGTTGTCTGCCTTTTCGGGGACGTTCCCGCCTATGAGCCTAAACGTGAAATTTGACCAAGTCTGTAGAATTAGGGTTTGTACTTTTCTGGTCAATTTGAAACCAAATGTAGTGAATAAATTGAAAATTGAGACTAACATTAATGTCAGTGTGCTTTCAGCAAGTTCTTAGCTAAGTTTCATCGGATTCCAGCTACTTACTATTTTTAGTAAGTGTGAAATTTGGAACATTTTCTCGACACTTTCGAAGTTTTAACAGTCACACTGCATTCAGGACACATCAAGCTGCTCGCGTGCAAAGTTTGAGCTGAAACAGACCACTTACTATTTTTAGCAGTCCAGCTTCCGGAGCAGATTTCAGGGGTTATATGCAGAGTTTTCCGATGCATGTCTAAGGATTCCTTCTGGGTTTTCAGAGACCTTCGCAATGGTGTAACATGCAAAGCAAGATGACAACTTTCAGAGTTCAACCTTCAGAGGCTATTTTTAGGGTTTGCATGTCAGGGTTTTCTTTGCATGTCTGCATATTCCTTATGGGTTTTTCGAGAGCTTCGCAGTGATATGACATGCAAATGGAGATCATCACTCATTTAGGAACTTACTATTTTTAGCAGGTGCATCCCGGCAGCCGCCTCCCAGCACTTCAGAATCACGAGTTGATCGCAATGCAACAGAAACGAGGACAAACATAGATCATTTGATATGCATGCACAACAAATTAGGGTTTCCAGCTTCGGGGCCTGAAAAGAGGGGTAAAAAGTCAGAATTTCCAAAAACCGGTGTAAACCACCGCGATCAGCATCCTTCAAGCTATCTGCTGGTAAAATTTGAAGACAAATGGAGCACTTACTATTTATAGTAAGTCATTTTGGAAACAGGCTAAAAATAGCAAATCAGCAGCAGGCGCCAATGTCAACAGGCAGGTCACGTGGTGAGGAGCACGTCATTCAAATTTCAAATCGAACGAAGTTGTGGAGGTATCAGAAACGAGCAGTTGCTATAAATAGTAAACTACCTTTAGAAATGGGCTAAAAATAGCAGGCCAACCCGAAATAGTAGTCTCAACAGGGTAACAAGGTCGTGAAGATCCAGTGTTCAAAATTTCAAATCATTCTAAGCTTTAGAGATGCAAGAATTGGAGGACTTACTATAAATAGCAGGCATGGAGGAACTGGCGAAGACGAAGAAAAAATGGCTAAGGCATGAATTTCATCCTGCAGCACCCAGGAAATGCGCCCACTTCAGCTGGAGAGTAAGAAAAGCTTTTAAGTGTTCAAATATCCTCCTGCCTTGGTGAAATACGCCCTCTTCACAGGCATGAAATGAAAAATTTCTAAGTGTTGAGTCTCGTCCTGCTCATGCCTTGAAATGCGCCCAAAGGAGAATGGAGAAAGTTTAAAAAAATTCTAAGGCATAGCTAAATCTTCCTGCCACCTCCAAATGCACCTAGCAAGTATTCAAGGTGTTTGAAAAAGTTTCTAACATGTTTCATCCTCCTCACATGGCAAAATGCGCCCACTTCTCAAGAAAGTCAAGGAGGTCAACAAAGTTCGTCCTTCACCCATGGAAAAATGCGCCCAGCTCAAGGTAGTGGCATGCAAAAAAATTTCTAAGTATGAAATGCTTATCCTCCTCCTATGGCAAAATGCGCCCATGCAAGAATAAGCTAGAAAAAGTCAAGGGAAAGTCAAAGATGTTCATCCACCTTACATGCCTAAATGCGCCCAAGTAAGGCCACATGAGGACAAAAGAAGGAAGCCCAAAGGTCACTAAGGTGTTGGAAGTTTCATCCTTTACATCCTGTCATATGCGCCCATCCACTTGACACTTCAAGATGCGCCCATCACAAGTATGAAAACAAGTCAAGATGGCGTTGAAAATGTTTTATCCTTCATGACTAAGGAAATGCGCCCAAGTTGATAAGAATAAAGGGTGAATGTTGCTAAGGCGTTGAAGTTTTAAATGAAAGTGTCCTCTTCTAAGTGCTAAATGCGCCAAGTGCAACATGATATTGCTAAGTAAAAAAATAAAACATGCCTAGGCGTTGGAAATTGCCAAATGAAAAATAAAACATGTTAAGTATGATGTGCCTTCAAGAAGATTTTTTTAAGTGAAGTTGATAAAATTTCCCACCACTGGCCAATGAGCATGGATGAAATAAAATTTTCCTCACAGGCAAGGTGAACGAAGTTGAAGTAAAATTTTCTAAGGCAAAATTTTCAAAAGTGCTGAGTGATTAAAAAAAAATTTCTAAGGCAAGGAAATTTTCCTTAGGAGAAATACGCCCAAGTTGAAATAGCGATGAAATTTCCTAGAGCACGAGTAGGATTGCCAGTGAAGAAGTCCGATGATGCCAGCTGCACAGGGTCAACAAAAATATTTCCAGGTCAGAGCAACAAGAAATGTTCACAGATGTGAAGAACGGGATTAAATTTGTTTAAAAGAATTATTTTTCCAAGGTTCAAAATTCAAGAAAATTAAATGAACCCGTTCGTTGTGTACCCATGAATTCGACATGTTCTGAAGAAAATTTTCTTCTGGGTACTGGACGTTTGCGATGAGGAATGGATTTTGAAGTCTTCCACAGTTCGTTGGGGCCTTCAGCATGAAGAATTTGATCGATGCTCAAATTATGAATTTTCCTAAGGGAAATTTTAAATTTTCTAAGGCAAAGTGAAGAAAATGTGTTTTCAAGGTAAAATCCTCCAGACGATGAATTTGAAAGGAACTGCCTAGGTGAATTTGCTCAAATTCTTCGTGAAGATAATCTTCCTGAGCCGGAGATGAATGAAATCAAAATTGTTAACGCTTCAGCTGGTGGAATAAATTTCTTGAAGAAGATGCAGTTGAAGTTAACACCTTCAAAAGATGATCTTAAAATGCATCTCTAAAATGCGCCCTCAGGAAGTTGAAATTTGTCTAAGGCATGAAGAATCGTGAAGAAGGCAAAAGTTGGCTAGTGAAGGCGATGAACGCTTGGAAGTTAGAGCGTGAAAATCAGGTAAGTAGAGTGAATTTATGTTATGAAGTGTTCTAATACTCTTCTCCTTGCTTATTTTGTAGGAGAAACGTCGAGACCAAACGACGATGACTTAGGAGGATGAAGCAAGTACTCCACGATTACATTTCAAACTTGAAGGAAGAAAAGTTGCGAAAAATGGCTAAGTGTTGAGACTTAGTGACAAAGAAGAAATGTTTTTAAAACTCAAGATGGAGAAAAGAATGGAAGCTCGAGCAAAGTTGAAGAACAACGTCAAGAAGAAAATCAAGAACAGTGTGAACGCGTTTCAAAGATGGAATCTTCTAGAAGGATGATGGACATTATGGCTCATTTATTACCTCACTCCTCTTTATGGCGGTTTTTAGGGCGAATCTTGTTTAGGGCTGAGGTGGCACAATCTGGGCCATCCAGCCGATTGTAATCTGAGCCGTCCGTTGGACTTGGCCATCTATAAATGGGGGAGTCCCCCTCATTTGTATCTCATTAGAAGTAGAGGTAGAGCTTAGAGATCAAACTAGAGAGTAGAGCAGAGGCACTTTAGTTGTAATATCTTAGCATAGCATAGTTTGAAGAAGAAGGAAAGTTTTCCTTTGAAAACTTTGTAAGAGATTGTTGCGAAAAACTATTGTAATAAAAGATCTTTCATTGAATGGTGAATTCATCTTTGTTATAAGTAGCTAGCAAGATTTCTTCATCCCTTCAACTTCAAGTAGCATAAAGTAGTGTAGTTTTCAGTTCATGCAAGTAGTTTACTTTGGATTTGTGGTGTTTGATCGACGTAGCTTCTCTTTATCCATACCACTAGCGACTCGCTGACGGTGAGTTTGCCTTGCGTGGTCAACTGGACATCATTTCAAACTTAACTTCGATTGTGATTCGTATGCTTGTATGCATCGTTGTGATGGTACATGTATGTTGAATTATAATTTGAATATTCTTCGTTACTCCCCTGAAGATTGCACCGATTTTGCTGAAGCTGTCCGATGCGAGGCTAGGTGAAATCCGGTTGAAGTCTGCTGAAGTCGAGCTCCACATATCTTGCATTTAGAATAGAACATAAACTTCTTAGGCCCTACACTCATTTAATTTCAGTCCACTTCTGGTTAGGATTAGGAAACTTGTGCTCACTTGCCAAATCATTTTAATTACACGAAAGCCCTTAGTCCGCTGTCTACTGTCAACTGTCGAACAATTGTGTAAGTCCCCTTGAAATACCAGCAATATCACATCAAGCCAACTGAGACTATTCGCACTCAAGGAACCTTGGAGTCAAATGTATGATCTATCTCGCAATCTTAGCATGCAAGAAACTTTGTTCAAGAGAGGATAGGGTAGCCATTGGCAACTTTATTCTGTGTTGGTGTAGTCGCAAAAACCACGTCAACAGGTATCCAGCTTACTGATCCAAGCCTGAGCTGTAACCTTACCGCTGTCATCAAACATAGCTAAAGTGAGCCTGTTTGTGGCGTGCTTCAGGTCACTATTCTGATGTCTAGGCCTCCTATCCTGCCTGTTCCTGTAATGCTCTCTCCTTTGTGTGAGAAACCTGTCAAAAGTAAGTCTCTCTCTGACCTCTGGGGTCAATAACTCCCACTCATCGTTCGCTGCCATAAGAGTATCAACGAACACTCCCTCAGGCTCCTCATCTGCAATAGCCTCATCAGGCTCCTGTCTCACAAAAGTAGGGCGGGTAGGCCTATTTGTTGTCCATGAAACAGTCCTGGGTATCCTCTGTGAACCTGCATCACTCCTGTCTTCATCACGACGTGGTGATGGTCTCCTAGGCGAACCAATCCTCTGTATCACCGTGGTCAACTGTTGTAATACATCAGCTACCTGCTGCTAACCTGTTCGTAAATCTCTAAGAGTCTGTCTAACCTCTGCATCTTCATCCCGAGGATCTCGAGGAATCTTTGCTCTGTCAGCCATGGTACCCGGCTTCCTGTTCAATTCTCGTTCCCTGTCAAACAAAGCTCTCCTGTGAGTGTAATATCTGTGAGGCCCAACCTCCTGTGGCTGCATATGAATCCCAAACCCTCAGGATGGCAGGAAACCGCTCTGATACCACTGTAGAAACTCGTTTTCTCTTGATTGCGGAACTGATTGTTTTTGCTTGTTTTTTCTTTGTTTTGATTTTTTTTTGTGGTTTTTGCTAAATAAGAGAATGGTGCGATTTTGAAAGAAAATGCTTCTAAAACACTTAATAAATACTAGAAAGTAAATACTGAAACAAATAGACTTTTGAATCGATAGCACATGAATTTATTATTCTTTCTAGATGATTACAATGATGAATCTTTGACATGCAGACAAAAAGGCAAAGCAAAATGTAATATTTAAAAACCTGATTTTTGTTTGCAGTCACCTGTAGAAGGCATAAAAAGTACGGCCCATCCAAAACAAAGACTTCTCCCTCCGCCAGAAGGTTGCAAATGCCTCCAGAGGGATAGGCGTCCACAGTGGTGAAGTCAAAGTGCCAAAGAGTAAGGCGTTTTTGCCCAGAGAAGAAAGTACGGCCTTTGCTGCAGCAAGTACGGCCTGTACCAGCAACTATGAAGTCCGTACCACCTTGAATAATGTGCCAAACAAAGAAATAAACCCAGCCGCTCAAGATATCACTTTTCCTGACGAATATCGAGACAAACCCTGAATAATAACTTCACAATAATCTCTGTAATAACTTCTGAATGAAGCTCTTCCATTGACAGGCAATAAATCAGATGATATTTCACAGCCTCTGAACCGCAAACACTGAAGATGGCTCGTTCTCCAATGCAAAAAAAAACTAAAACCCTTGGCTTTGTTCTCTAAAGAAGGAAATGGCTAAAATCGATTCTCATATGCATAATGATCAATTTCTTCAAAAGAAAACCTTATATCTCCTCAGCAAGTCGATTTCCTTCAAAAAGCATCATTTAAAATAAACTTGAATTCCACTTTTAATTTTTCAATAGTTTGGACACCCTTTTAATTATAATAATTAATTAAAAAGTGGCCCCTTCTTCATGATGGTCGACCCCTTCAATAAGTCACTTAAGTTATAATATTAAATTACATTATAACTTTATAATATAAGCTTCAATTAAATTAATATTTATTTTGGCAAATAAATATTAATATCTCTCTCAATATAAGTTCAAATGACAAACCGTCTGAAGCCGGATGATAAGTGACTAAATCTGCATATGACCAGACCATACTGCTAAAAATAGCAGGGGTGCTCCGCTGAGTGCCTCCACTTACTAAAAATAGTAAGTCAAGCAAATGATGTCCAAAAGACCCTGTACGAAAGCCAAACTAAATAATTCTGATAACTGAAGCCAAGCCATGCCTCAACAAGACCCTCTATCCTCCATATTAGCCTACGAGGGCCACATAATAGGCTAATCTCAAGTACTAAGAGATGTCAACTAGAAGGGGACATTACACTCTCAAAATCAACATACAGAATTCAGATGTTCCCGGAACCAAACTAAGGGCGTTGAAGCTAGGTAGAAGTTGCAACAAATGTTTCTTTTATTAACACCCATGATCTGTAATCACACAGGTTATAACTTCTAAATGCTGCAGCACAAATTAAAATATGCCATAGAAGTGGTAATTCAGCAGGGAGGACTTCTGTGAGTTTATCATTGGAAGCCCTTGTCAACAAATCCAGATTAACTATAGCACCTCCAACAAGGAATGATTTCTATTTTTGAATGTGTATTTACATAAGAGAAGCCTATATTAATAGGATAAACATTTTCTAAAGACATTTAGAGTTTCCAACTCCCACATACTAAGTACCAACCATCCACTCCTCTTTTAATTAATTTCTATATGCCCTTTACACAAGTCTAATAACCCACTTGCATATTAATTTAACTGATTCATAATAAATAACTCTAGTTAACTGTTGGGTGAAAATTTTGTATACCTGGAGATTATACAAAAATTGTGGTTTTAGCCACAGTGTGTGAGTATGATACTCTCCTAATTTAGGGAAGGCTCCCCCTTTTCTATTAACTAATTTAGACTAATATGGGTGGTACAGCAACCTTTCCTCTTTTTTCAGGAAAGATTATATTCTTTTCTCCTCTCAGAAAATTGACAATAACCTTTAAACTATTACAGCAGCTTGAAATGTAAATAGGAGAGGAAATAAAGTTTCCTGATAGCACAAAGACTTCCGTCACCTCCTCCGGAACAGGAAAACAATCTCCAAGGACAAAGTCTTGAGTATTTGAAATCCTATCTACCTTTTTAGAATGATAATCTAAGAACAAAGTACAATATATTTCAGCTCAAAGTTTGAAAATACGATGTACTTACAAATCACTTTATATGGAAATTACTATAAGCACAAAGACCTATAATTCTTTCCAACTCTTAATCACAAATCAAATTAATTCAATCTTTCAAACTTGTAGCACAAAGTCTGCAAGAAATTATATCAAAATCCTTTCACAATAGCTCCACAATATCACAAGAAAAACTTAGAATAATGTACCACTATGACATAAGAACACAGTAATAACATGCAATAAGATTCAACACAAAGTCTGAAATCTTATATGCCTTCTTTGTATTGCTTAAAAATCAAGTTTACATACACAAAGCACAAAGTCTCTTTGCTGTAAATTTCTGCAAAGTTCTCTCTATTGCCAAAAAGATGATAATTACAATAGACCCTCTCAAGTATTTATAGGAGAGAAGCCTTGAGAAAAAAGTGGGAGGATCCCAACCAACTTGAGAAATTCTCTCAACCACTAACTAACTACAATTGACTTATTCAACATTACAAGTCCTATTGTGTTTTGACTTGTAATGTAATCACATGTAATTACATTTTACAAAAATACAAGTAAAAGGAACACTTGTAATGACAAAATTTGCTTTTACATGTAACTTGTCGAAAACAAAAATTCATAAAGATAAAGTTTTATTCCATTTCAGTCCTAGCTTTGAAAGACTGAAATTTGCTGATAATTTCCTGCAACTCATCTGGATCGGGACCTAGTGTGTTCTTGGCAACCACAACAGTCTTAAGGATCACATCAAAATATCTTATTGTTGCTTCTTTATGTTCTTCATGGAAAGTTTGCATCTTATCAAGGATCATTCGATGATTAACAAATTTATGAATTGAATCCATGTTAAACTGTTTTGATTCTAGTTCTTGACGAAGATTTGCTGCTATCTCAGTAGTAATCACATCAGCTGCAAGTAACTCTCCTTCGTGATTTAGGACCCTGCAAGACATTTTCTCAAAACTAGAAAGCATATCCTGTTCAACCTCATCACTCATCTCTAGTGTAGCCTGAACATCTTTGATGAGATCTTCAATAACCAATGACTTGTTTGTCATGAGTTCTTCAAATTCTACATATTTTTCTCTGCTTGGAATTATTAAATTGTTGCGTAGAATCTCTAGCTTAACTTGATCCATTTCATGCCATATTTTTAAATCTTTTCTGAGTGAATTAAGACTTTGCTTGAAAGCTTCCAAAGTCTGATTCATCTAAACTCTTGCTACCTTGACAGTACCCAAAATATGTAATGTTTTTCAATCACTGGTATACTTCGATCAATTAGTTGAGCTGCCCAAGAATCAATTGTTCTTGCATTTTGTGCAATCTTTTCCAATTTTTTGACTGATTCTTAAGAGGTAAAGGAAATTAATGGATTAACTTGCTCTGAAGATTTTGTTATTTTCTGAATCACTGAGATGAGTTGTGAATTCTTCTCTTTAAGCTCACTTTTCTTTGCTAGTAATTCATCATATCTCTGAACCAATGAAGCTACCAAATCTGTGGCATCATGCATAAGACCAGAATGTGTCTATTTGCCAAGCTCAACTTTAGTGAGTCTGTAATCTGATAGTTGCATTTCTTCAGGTGGCTTCTCAACCAATGGCTCAGCTATTTCTGCATATCTCATTTTATTTTCATCTATCACCACCTGTGAGACCTTCTTTGCCTTCTTGGAAGCCCTAGATTTAGGTTTTGTAATTTGTTGGAAATCAAATACATCAGGAGAGATTTCCTGTTTTTTCCTTTTGGGCGTAACTGAACTCAGCCATGGGGGTAATTCTAATGAGCTTACATTAGAGACAACAACTATGATTTTTGAAGAAACTAGCTCTACCTACACCATAGTTGTCACCTTAGGAGAAGTATTGGTTTGAATTGCAACGGGCATGTGCTGAGACGACTGTACATGATTTACCTCTGTCATAAACTTATCAAAATTCAAGGTAGAAGTATCAATCTCAGATAGAGGAATGCTGGAAGTGGTCACATAAGAAGGATTATCATAAAAAATTCTCTCCAAATCTTCATGAAAAGTTCCAATGGGAATCTCCATACTAGTACCAGCAGCTGTTCTTAATTCTACAGGATTTACAAATACATTTGTATCAATATCCATGGGTATTTGAGGGATGACTGTATAAGAAGAATCTAAAACTTCTAAAGGAGGTGATTCTGCTGTATTTTCTTCATAAGTATCATCTTCATTATTAACCACCTGTACTTGCACTTGTGATGTCTCTTTCCCTTTAGTTGACACTTCTAGTGGAGGAATTACCAAAGCTCTGCTGACCCTTAGCTTGATTCTTGTGCCAGAAGAAGAAGCTCCTTCGTTAGTCTTATCTCTGATTTCGAATCTTTGTCCAACTGGACCAGCCAAATCATTTCCCATTTCATCTTTGATTTTAATAGTCTTGACATTGTTATATTTCAACCAAGCATTGGTATTAGCAAGGATGGGCTAAAAACGGTCAAGGATGGAATCACACTCATTTTTAGACCATTGTGGGGATGGGAAAGGAGTTTTTGCAACTTTTTGTTCAATGTACTCTAGATCCAAGATCTTCCCATCATCCACCATTCCTTCAAGAATCCTAGTTAAGTTAAGGTCTACAATTTGCTCCAAAGTGAGTCTGCTATAATCCATCTTTCTTATGTCTTCTTCAGTACGAAGATCAACCCAAATATCTTCAAGGCGATGAACATGAGTGAAGACCCTTTTGATTTTATCCTTCATCCCACGATAATCAAAATCTTTTCTAGCAATGAACTTCTTCAACTTGATTTCTTGAAGTCCACCCTCCATTGCTTTGGCTTTTTGGGAAGTGTTTATGGAATATCGGCCAATCTGTAATGGATTGTGTGAAGAGATAGTAATACCCAACTT
This sequence comes from Sequoia sempervirens, assembly GCA_007258455.2. Classification (NCBI taxonomy): domain Eukaryota; kingdom Viridiplantae; phylum Streptophyta; class Pinopsida; order Cupressales; family Cupressaceae; genus Sequoia; species Sequoia sempervirens. The sequence continues at coordinate 16,811 of VDFB02114606.1, read as the reverse complement.
ATGGTTAGCAAGTTGTACAGCATGTATCGCCATCAGCTGTCTTGCTAACTCCATCAAAAGAATTTTGTGAGTAGGATATCGAGGTAACATGTATGGTTGTTCCTCAAAACATCCAACTCTCATGTAAGTGAAAGTAGGGAACTGCAGAAACAAACAACCATACTCATTCACTTTTTCCCAAGCTGCTTCAGAAACTCTTCTTATCTTGAGTGTTTTGTCAAAAAGACACATAAAGTGACCAAAGAAAGCATCCTATACTCTTCTGTAATGATGCTTGTTGGGCATTAGAGTTAGCTGATCATAATATTCCCAGACTAGCACCAATGATCTATTCCCTTTGGTAGTAAGACCAGGAAACTGTCTGAGTGATGCAGCAATATACATTAAGTAAGAATTCATATAAAAGGTGTAGGTAGTATGGACTTGTGCTAATTGTTTACACAAATTATCATTGATAAATTCTCCCCAGAAAACATGAGACTGGCCTTTCCTCATAACCACGATATACTTTTACATCCATGTTTCAAATACATTAGAATATTTCAGTCCTGCTAATCTGCTGAGAAGTGTAATCATATCACCTATCTCCTCAATGAAGTCAGAACGATACAACTTGGGCCATCTGGTAAAGCAAGTTCAAGGAGTTTTCAACCATTTAGCACTGATGTGTCTATTGCAATCTGCTTTTCTTTGTTTGTAATGATCTATAACACTTTTCATTGTGATATCAACATATAAAGGAGCAGCAGGTACTTTGAAGATTTTATCAATTGTTTCAGCTTCTAAACTTATTATGATGTTTCCATCATTATCCTTGATTGTCCTTGTTTCACCATCAAAATGAGCAGCACATGCAAGCACAAATTCCGGTTCTAAAGCAGCCACTGGAAATGAAGAGACTAAATGAATATGACTACTGAGAAGCAACTGCATATCATGAGTCGATGGGTTCACCGTTCTTTCCAAGAACTCAGACATATCAACATGCCCGATCTCTGTGTCTCTAATCTCATCAATGAGAGAAACTACCTGAGAGGGAGCGATCTCATTCAAATATTTATCATATTTAGCCTTCATCTTTTTGTTTGGAGGCGATACTGGCTCTTCTGTCATCGAACAAGAATCTGAAATACTGTGATGAAAATTCAGAAGAGTAAGAACATCTTCAGAAGCTATAGATGATTCCATGATATTAGAATCTAAGAAACTGGAAATCTCATCAAGACTGGCTTAGGTTTTGTACTTATGATATTGGTCATGATACAAAGATGTCTGGTGAATGTTCTTTGGACAATGATTGAAAATCGGATCTGAGAAGACCACTTACAAGTTTGACTTGTAATCGGGTCTTGGAGACCCGATTACAAGTGAAATGTGTTTTTTTTATTGATGAGCACTTGCAGTCGGGTCTTGAGAACCCGATTACAAGTAGTGTAGACATGATACGTAGAATGAGGTGGCTTTGAATGGGCGAATGGAAAGTAGGTAAATGGATTTGCAAGTGAAGGCGAGGTAAATGAATGTATTATTTACTTGCAGTCGGGTCTTGAGGACCCGATTGCAAGTGAGCAAAAGATGAAATCTTATATCCATCAATGCATTTCAAAAATGCATCATAATCTTGACTAAGAAGAAACTGAAAATAGAAAACAGAAGAAAAAACAAAACAAAGATCAAAAATGAAAACGTACCTTGAAGAGAGTAAAAACGCACAGCTGAAAAACTAAAAATGAAAACCCTTGAGTTGCAATCGACACTTATAGATAAAGTGAGATAGAGACTCCTCTTCAAACACTATCAGCTGGACATTCAATTCTCTCCCTAAGAAACGCAGGAACAAAGGAAGAACAACATGCCATGAGGAAAGGAACGGCCAAGACTAAGTCAAAATCAGGTTTCTCAAACAAGAATGCATGCTCCAATGATAACTCGATTTACAAGCTAAGAATCGGGCTTTTTGAAGACCAATGCAAGTAGCTTGAAAAGGGTCGGGCCTTTCATAGACAAAAACAAGTCGCTTTTTCAAAAGAAGGCACATAGGCGAACTTGTAATCGCGTCCCAAAGGCCCGATTGAAAGTAATGAACACGTTTGAGTCTTGTGACTTGTAGGTCGGGTCTTAAGATCCGCTTTACAAGTGAAATGTAAGTCAAAAAAAGTAATTTAAAGCCTCTCAACTTGCAAGTCGGGCTTTAGGACGCCCAAAGCAAGTGAACAAAAGGTATTTTAAAGTGTCTAACTTGTAATTCAGGTTTCAAGACCCCCTTTACAAGTTACATCGATTTTATAAAAAGACCAAAGGCTTTCACTTGCTGGTCGGGTTTTAAGACCCCCCAGTGCAAGTGAAATGAAAATAATAAAAAGACATAAAAGTGAACTTGTAATTCGGGCCTTGAGACCCCCATTACAAGTTAACAAAAAAATATAAAGACTAAAAAGGTATTCACTTGCAGATCGGGTTTAAAGACCCCTAATGCAAGTAAATAATAAAAGATAAAAAGAAACTTAAAAAGCACATAAAAGAAAATCGGGTTTTGAGGGGCTGATTGCAAGTAGAAATGTCACTTGCAATTTAGAATTTGAGAGTTTCCAACTTGCTATAAGGCGTCCAAAACCCGATTTTAAGAAGAAGAGACACAAAAACAAGATCAAAATGAACACAAAAACAAAAAGAAAACGACTAAAACAACAAAAAACCTTATAGAATATACAAGGCACGATTTTCCCTTGAGAAATGTGCATTAGAGTAACCAAGAATAGCAATTTTTAGAGAAAAATTCATATAGGTTGTCTAGTTTTTGCTACGCAAAAACTGAGAACAACATTAACATAATAATATATTGAATACTTCTAACAAATGAATTGAAATCGCCATCTTATAAAGACATTTAAGCGTTCCAACTCCCACTTACTGAGTACCAACTGTCCAATTTCCTTTTAATTAATTTCTATATGCCCTTTGAACAAGTCTAATAACCCAATTGCATATTAATTTAACTAATTTATAATAAATAGTTATAATTAACATAATAATATATTGAATGCCTTTGATCATTTTTCCTTCCTATTTCAAGGAAATTGTGCCCCTCTCACAAATGAATTGAAATGATCTTCTATATGTCAAGATGAACCAAGAGAAATTTAATCTAATGGAAAATGAAGTACATGTACATCACAATCACTAAAACAAACCCAAAATTATAAAATTTCAAAAAGACTTTTAAGTTAAAGTAATGAGAGATAATCCTTCAGAAAAAAAAGATCTTTTTAAAGGACACTAAATTAACAACTTTGACCTACATATGGTCCATGCAATCCAAAGAAATGCACTAGCCTTAGGGAGCCCACCTTTGATCCAGATTCTTCGAATAAATTCACCATTAAAAGCATAGCCATGGAAAAACAAAAGCTTATAGGCAAAATTGACAATAACCCTGCCATTGCCATTACCGTGTTGGTGTTTCAATTCACACCTCTAGAGTGCGTATTGGAAACAGACAGCTATGCACAGTATTAACTACTCTTCAAATTAGGGGGGAAGCTCCCTCATTTGCTGATATGCGTAAAAAGTAAAGTATTCTAAATTCCTTCTTTTTGACTCAGCTGGTAGAGGCACAAGGTTATAAAACCAAGAACATTGCAGCTAAGGTTTTCTCTAGTTTCCGTAGATCTTAACTACAACTAGGCTAAAGCTAAAACTATCCTATCTCCTTTAGAAAAATAGAGCAAGAGGAATTAGGAGCAAGTGCGAATGGTTGATGATAAACTCTATCTCAAGATTCCCAAGGAGGTGGAACACTCTATCCGAGGTGTAGGCTGAAATAAAGGTTATTGGAAACAACATCAAATGGAAAGCTAGTTCTCAGGATTCCCAAGGAGGTGGAACACTCTATCCAAGGTGTAGGTTGAAAGTAGATTACTGGAAACAAACATTAAACGATAATCTTCATCTCTAAATTCCCAAGGAGGTAGGATAACTATCCGAGGTGTAGATATGAAAGAAAGATTATTATAAACAACATCAAATGATAATCTTTATTTCTAAATTCCCAAGGAGGTAGAATACCTATCCGAGGTGTAGATATGAAAGAAAGATTACTAGAAACAAATAAATCTGGGACAGATATTATGAGGCACACACAATGAACAATCAAACCAATTTTATATTAAACAAAGTGAACCAATACAGAATAGCAATATTGCATGGAAAGGTGGGCACAACAATTTGTTATCACAACAAAAGTTAAAATACAATGAGCAAGGTGCTTTTATTTATAGAATCTCAAAGGAGTAGGAACCCTAAAATCTCCTTGAGTTAACATTGAGTCTTGCCATCATGCAAGATTTATTCATGTGTCTAAATAAAGATAACCTAACAGTTAATTGAAAAAACTACCTCAGTTAACTGATTCTAAATAAACTAATTGGACCTTGCAACACGCAAGTCCTTATTGATATGAGAGTCAACTGATAACCAACATCAGTTAACTGAAATCTAACTAAACTAGAACTCCATATGTATATAGGTATCTCCAAAATAGACATGCAATGATATGTGGGACAATGAGTTAACTTGGAAAGAAGCATCAAGTTAACTGTTGTGTCTAATGTCTATCTTGAAAAGGTGGGACATCCTGATCTTGTAGTTCACTGGTTGCGATCACGAGCAATTAACTCCACCAAGTTGTTAACTGTGCCACCATCCGGAGGTCGTCACATGTCACAACTGTTAGTTCACTGCTTGTTAGCAACTTGCGCAATCCTGGAAATATCTGCACACTTCAACTAACAATGGACGGATTGGTAATTCTAGCGGCTCCATAACTGGAGTGATGGCCTCTATTTCTTTTGTAGCTTGATGTCTCTGACGCTGTTCCTTGATCCTTCCCAATGAAAGAGTGTTGCATGATGAAACCGTGAAGTTTGACTGCACACACTCTAGCTATGAAAAATACACACTAACTTGCTGCACACGCAGAGTTCTAACGATATTCAACCCTCCAAATTGGCCTTGAAAGGCTATTAGCTACCATGTGGACTTTGAGTGACTATGCCTTTCAAATTGTCTGAATCATAGTTGAAAAACTCGCCAATTGCAAGTACTCGGCAAGCCTGAAAAACTCGGTTCGGAAAAAACTCGGCAAAAAACTCGACAACTTAAAAAATTGCTTAAATTTCACTAAAAATGGATTTTTTTTGCAAAATTCAATGATAAGATGCATCCAATGAGTCAATAAATGAGTACATAAAAGAAACAAGCTGAGTCTAGTTGTATTTGATTGATTTGAAAGAAAATTGGTTACAAAATGGCATCCTCATGTGGAATGCGTTGATGTTGATATTCTGAAACAAAATGAAAATAGCAAATTGTTTTTGTAAAAATGAAAGTAAATACTAGATTAATATATTTACAAATTTACATCTTCCTCTTTCCCATATCTAGTGAAAACTAGGGGAGAGGTAGAACTAGACGATATTATAGATGAAGACTTGTAGGCAAACTTGGAAACTTGGACTTGGATAGTACATAGAAAATCAAATGAATTCAATGGGAGTTTGAGGGCAACGCCCTCAATGGGGTTGAGGGGCAGTGCCCCTTGTGGGAGTTTGGGGGCAATGCCCCTAGTGGGGTCGAAGGGCAGCGCCCCTTGTGGGGGTCTGGGACAACACCCCTAGCGGGGTCAAGGGGCAACGCCCCCTGAGTCGAGGGGTAGCGCCCCTCGTGGGGGTCTAGGGGCAATGCCCCCAGCAGGGTCAAGGGGGCAATGCCCCTCGTGGGGGTTTGGGGGCAGCACCCCTTGCGGGGTCCGGGGGCAACACCTCATTTTCATGATTTTTTGAGTGGAAAAAAATAATGATGAAAAAACACAAATTAAGACCTTTAAACCCACACAAATCACAAAAAATGAATTGGAATTGCCTTTATTCCGGTTGTAGGTTTCTTTTTGCTAACAAGCCGAATTTTTCTAAAAAACTCGCCAAAAACTCGGCAAGTTTTTCCAGGCAAGTACTTGCACCAAAAACTCGTTTTGAAAAAAAACTTGCAAGTTTTTGGCGAGTCTTCCATCTATGGTCTGAATCAACCCTTTGAATGTGCTTGATCCAAATCAATGTCAGCTTTTCTTATGAAATTGTGAATCAAGACCGATTTGGTCTTGAATTCAGTTTGAATGAATTGCATACTGAAAAACTAGACTGTTGATTGTAAACACTGATATGTTCGGACAACTTTTTCCAGTGAGCTATATAAAAATAGCTTCTGGTGAGGCTAAAAATACCCTATCGAGGGGCAATTTTTACGAAAAATTCCAAGACGTGGGTTTTGTAGAGGAAATGATTCTAAAAAACCCCACAACATCAAAAATTCGAAAAAGTGCTTTTTCGCTTAGCATGCAAAGACTTTTCGGAAAAAAACAACAAGAGGCAACAGGGGTTTCAGAAGCTTTTTCTTCCGAAAAATTTTGACATATGGGTTTTGTAGCTGCTAATGTGCTAATCAAACCCAGATTCTTCGTTTTTCAAAATGTTTGACTTTTTCACCGAAATGCAAAAGAATCTTCGAAAAAAAGCACAATACTTCAAAAAGTGAGAAGTATCGGGGCAATTTTCTCGAAAAATTCTAGAACATGGGTTTTGTAGATAACACTGTACTGATCAAACCCAGATGGCCAGATTTGTGAAAGACTGTCATTTACATAGACATGCGAGAGAAAACCTAAGACAAGAATAGAAGAAATGTGAGTGTGAGAAGATAGAAGTTATAAACTGCCACTGTCAATCCTCAAGAAAAATGCCTCCTTCAATCCTCAATCTGATGAATTCCTAGAAAGAATGTGCTAGAAAAATGAAGCATGAATAATTATTCCTCTATGCAACCTGAACAAAGAACCTCGAAGAACACTAAAAATGGCCTCTGTTTGATCCTTCAAAAGGCGTTGGAGAGAAAATAGCTGATTTTAGCTTCAACCTGCAAGAAATAATGAAGTTGTGATGCCTATGCTTGAATAAATAAACATTTTGGAGGTGGTAGTCCCAGTTAGGTAGGTGCGCCAACCCTAATTGAGTTAATCCTTGTGCATGCATTGCGAATTGAGCTTCTCCATTAATTTTGGACGCCATTTGCAAGAGGTAGCATGCAAAAATTGCAACTAAAAGTTAAAATGGTCAAACTTTGACTTTTGGTGCCTAAGCTTGAGAAAGTTTAGAAATTTTCAAATATTTTCAACTTCCGCTATGACGAACTGCCTTTGTTTGACTCTGAATTCTAGATGCGTGGTTGATCCTAAAGCTAATCTGACAAATTCATCACAGAGTTGGATCAAGTCTGAAAAGATGTTGCTGGGAGCAACAAATGCTAAAAACTTCACCTAGTGCCTTGAATTCTAGGGTGTCGTTTTCCCAAAAGGGTGCATTTTTCACCAGACTTAGCCATATTTTGTATTTTGATCCTTTGTGCTTCAATCTCCAGCTGTCGATGGCTGACAATTCCTGTGAACATGCTAAGACATGGAATGAAAAACCATTTCAATTCTGAAAAGAATGACTGGTATTGCAACGTCTGAAAGTTGGATTGTGATGCTCAAATTCAAGGGCGTCCCTGGCCTGCAGGTATGCAACTGAGTCTCTGAGAATGATTTTGCACTTTATAACCTTCAACGAAACGCTCCACTTTGATTCTCGCTACCAGGAGCTGGATTGCTCCGATGTTTGCATTGATAATCTCATCGTGGAGATTGAACAACTCTGGAGAGATGTTCCTAGGAGTGATGGAGCTAGAAGATTGCATTTGAGGCCCCAAAAAGTTGGGTGCCTTTTCCAAGAAGGTTGCATCTGTAATGTCCCCTTTTTCATGAGTGTTGGAGTTTAGAGGAATTAGCCTATTCCTGATCCTCGTAGACTAATGGAGCTTGATAAGAGGGTCGTTTGGCAGATACCCAGTTGATTGGTTGGCTCATTTCGTGACTTCATGAAGGTTTTCCTAGTGTCACCATGGATATTTCTATTTTTGGAAACCTTTATTTTAAATTATAATGTTATATTGCACTTTAGGAGTTGGGTTATATTTTATTATTATAAAGTGCAATATTAAAATAATAAAAATAATATTATAATATTCCTTCTAGAAGCCAACTTTGGAAAGTTCTAGAAGGAGGCCGACCTTTTGAGGAAAAAGAATAAATAGACATCATGGGCTTCATTCTCATCATCCAGATTTGTTGTTGTTGATGTGCATTGTGGAGCCTAGGGTTTCTGCAGTTGTCACAGTTGGCCATTGAGAACGAAAACTCTCAATTGGTAGGAAATTTTGAGGGTGTGAAATATCACCTGAATTATTGTAGTTGGGAGGAAGATACTTCAATCTTCCATTTGTGCTTCATTGTGAAATATATTTGAGTACAATAACTGATCTATTATTGTACTTTCTGAATAAGGGTTTGGATTCAACACAGCAGCTGAGGTATTGCTGGGTTGATCATTTTATTGATCAAATTTTAGATGGAAATCGATTAGAGCAATATAGAAGGCATTTATGTGGTTAGAAATCTTCTCATTTTGATGCATTTGGAGGAGAATTGAATTGATAGTAGTTCTGGTTTTGAATCATCAGCAAAATGAAGTTCAGGTCTGCGCATTAGAACCCCCGATTTTGTTGAGGAAGCTCACATAAAAATTCAATTTCATAAGAGGAAGGAGGCGCTTGACTCAAGGAAGGAGTACGGCCCTATTGGATGTGATTTGGGGCTCCAAAGAGCTGTAAATTATTTTATATCAACAATTACATCAGATACAGGGGCGTCTGATCAAAGGGGTTCGATTTGACTCCATGAAGGCACTTTTTGATGAGTTATTGATTGCTTCTTCATCTCCAGCAATAGGTGACTTCATTTCCAGGTTCTTTTGAGTTGTTCATTGCATATATTTGCATATTTAGATTTCATGCTAATGCTGCAAATTGTACTCAGAAAACCATTTGATAATCATATGTCGTAATGCCAAGGGTTTTGGCAATCTGATATCATCATTGTAGTGATCCATTTGATAGCAATTAAGGAGATACAAGTTGCTGGTCAGAGATAGATAGTATTGCATTGTAATTAACATTGATAGTACGCATGGCAAGTGTTTGACATAATGTCTACTTGCTGTAGTTGCACATTGCATCCCTAGTTTCTCATGATATTGCATTTCAATCAGGACATTATATTTGGGAAATCTTACATGGTTGTAATATTCATTTGAATGTATCTGAAGATGTATGCCAACTATTTGACATAATGTCAATGGCTGTAGATGTTATTATCAACTTGTTAGTTTGCATACCAACTATTTGTAAAAATACCAATTAGTTGTAAGTGATCATTTCTCAAGTTTAGATTATACATATGCATCAAATATTGTCAAAGTAAGTTGCATATTCATGTGAGGACATGTTGTGACCTTTTCACACATCGCCCCATTCAAGATGGGGACCCCTAATTTTTACTCCATTCTGGTCTTTTGGCTTGGGTTTTTGTCTCTCTCTCTCTTTCCGTCTCTTTTCCGGTGTCTGCCTTTCCGGGGATGTATCCGCCTTCGAGCTTAAACATGAATTTGGCCAAGTCTGAAAATTAGGGTTTGTACTTTCCTGGTCAGTCTGAGGTCAAGCAAGGTGAATAAATTGAAAACAGAGACTAACATTGAGGTCAGTGTGCTTCCAGCAGGCTTCCACTGAAATTTCATGAATTTTGGGTACTTACTATTTTTAGTAAGTATGCAATTCAGGGCATTCTGTCGACATTTTTGAAATTCCGACAATCACACTGCATTCAGAACACATCAAGCTGCTCGTGTGCAAAGTTTGAGCTGAAACGGAAAACTTGCTATTTTTAGCGGTTCAACTTCCGGAGCAGATTTCAGGGCTTAGATGCAGAGTTTTTCAACACATGTCTCCATATTCCTTCTGGGTTTTTCGAGACCATCGCGACAGTATAACATGCAAAGTGATACGACAACTTTCAGAATTCAGCCTTTCGAGGCTATTTTTAGGGTTTGCATGTCAGGGTTTTTCTTTGCATGTTTGCATATTCCTTATGGGTTTTTCGAGAGCTTCGCAGTGATGTGACATGCAAACGGAGATGGTCACTCATCTGGGAACTTACTATTTTAAGCAAGTGCGTCCCGGCAGCCGCCTCCAAGCACTTCAGAATCATGAGCTGATCGCAATGCAGCAGAAATGAGAACAAACAGAGATCATTTGATATGCATGTCGAATTTTTCTAAAACTCCAGCAATCATCAGCTGGACAAGATCCTTCGTCATCAGTAAAATTAAGAATGTGAGCACTTAATTATTTCATAGTAAAGTTTCATTTGAAACAAGCTAAAAATAGCAGCAAATTTGCAAAGCGCCGATGTCGGGCGCGGTGTCACGGGTGAGGAGCACGCTATCTCGAATTTCAAAGCAAACGAAGCATCGGCTGCGCAATACTATAAACCCACCTTCAAATGGGCTAAAATAGCAGCGCCAAACCGGAGCAAAAGGTCAACAGGTTGATGAAGTCAGATCCAAATGCTCAAAATTTCCAAACCGCCCCAGATGCAAGACCAGCGACTACTGATGCAACATGTTGAACCAACATATCTAAGCGACAAAAAAAAATGGCTAAGTCTAAGTTCATCCTGCTCCACCTTAAAAATGCGCCCACTTCAGCTGGAGAGTAAGAAAAGTTTTTAAGTGTTCAAATATCCTCCTGCCTTGGTGAAATGTGCCCTCTTCACAGGCATGAAATGAAAATTTTTCTAAGTGTTGAGTCTCGTCCTGCTCATGCCTTGAAATGCGCCCAAAGGAGAATGGAGAAAGTTTAAAAAAATTCTAAGGCATAGCTAAATCCTCCTCCACCTTCAAAATGCGCCCAAAGGAGAATGGAGAAAGTTGAAAAATATTCTAAGTCATTGTTAAATCTTCCTGCCACCTCCAAATGCGCCCAGCAAGTATTCAAGGTGTTTGAAAAAGTTTCTAACATGTTTCATCCTCCTCACATGGAAAAATGTGCCCACTTCTCAAGAAAGTCAAGGAGGTCAACAAGTTTCATCCACCCCCTATGTTGAAATGTGCCCTCAAGGTAATGCCAAGCATGAAAAATTTCTAAGTATAAAACTTCATCCTTCACACTAAGCTAAATGCGCCCTCAAGACATGCAAAAAGTTTCTAAGTGTCAAACTTTTATCCTCCACCAAGTGCCAAATGCGCCCATGTTTGAGGGGTCAACAAGTCAAAGCAAAGGTGGCGTTTTAAGTTTCATCCTCCTTCCATGCTCATATGCACTCAAGAGAAGGCAAGAAAAGACAAAAAATGAGGGAGCTCAAGAGTCACAAGTCAAAGCAAGGACGTTGGAAAAGGTTATTCTCCTCTCTCATGAATATGCGCCATGTAAAGATAAGTCTTGAGGGTGAAGTGTGGTAAAAGGGTGGTGAAATAAAATTGATGAGTAAGGTGGAGAAGTGATTCAAAAATTTTCTAAGGCAAGTTGAATATCCCTCATGAAGTCTAATATGCGCCCAAGTTAAAGAAGTAGAAGGTGAATAAAGAGTGTGAGGGTAAAATTTAAAGATAAATGTTGCCTAGGCATTGAAAATGTTTCTCATGATATATGAAGTGCGCCTAAGATTTAAATGGAGAATAATGCCAAGTGATAAAATAATATGCTAGGTGTTGGGAATTGCCAGGTGATGAATAAAATATAGAGGGCATTGGAATTTAAAATCCTCCATGATGTGCTTTCAAGGAAAATTTTCTAAGTGAGTTGAAATAAAAAAAAAAAAAGTTTTCTCACAGGCAAGATGAAGGAAGTTGAATAAAATTTCTAAGGCAAAATTCAAAATGCTAAGTGAGTAAAAAAAATTTCTAAGGCACAAAGAATTTCTTTCTTAGGAAAATCACGCCTGGACTTGGAAGTGTGAAATTTTTCAGAAGCACGAATGAAGTTGCCAGTGGAAAAGTCAATGAGTGCCTGCTTCGCGAGGTGAATAAAATATTTTCAAGTCAGAGCAACACAGAATGTTCACAGAGATGAAGAACATGATTAAAATTGATTGAATAATATTTTTCTAAGGTTCAAAATTTTAAAATTTAAATGAACTCGTCCGTTGCGTACCCATGGATTCATCACGTTTTGGAGAAAATTTTCTTCTGGGTATTGAAGATTATCGATGAGGAATGGATTTTAAAGTCTTCCACAGCTCGCCAAGGTTTCCGAGGTGAAGATTTTGATGGGCACAAGATTGATGAATTTCCTAAGGGAAACTTAAAAAACTTTCTAAGGCATGGAATAAAATGTGTTATTGACATAAAAGTGCCTTGGCAGATGAATTTGAAAATGATCACCTAGATGATTTTTGATCGAGTTCTTGATGAAAGCTTTTCTTTCTCGAGCACTGAGTTGGATGAAATATTAGAGTGAAGTGCGTCGAGCAGAATGCAAGATGGGTTGGAAATTTGGCTAAGGCATGAAGAATTTGAACGCAAAGTTGGCTGGCGAGGACGATGAACGCTTGGAAGTTAGAGCGTGAAAATCAGGTAAGTAAGTTAAGTTTATATTATGAAGTGTTCTAATGCTCCTCTCCTTGCTTGTTTTGCAGGAGAAACGTCGAGACCAAACGATGATGACTTAAAGTGATGAAGCAAATAGTCCAAGATGATGAATCACGAAGGAAGAAAAAGTTGCAAGAAAATGGCGAAGTGTTGAGATTTATTGACAAAGAAGAAATGTTTTCAAAACTCAAGATGGAGAAAAGAATGGAAGCTCGAGCAAAGTTGAAGAACAACGTCAAGAAGAAGATCGAGAACAGTGTGAACACGTCTACAAACAAGAATATTCTAGAAGGATGATGGACATTAATGGCTCATTTATTACCCCACTCCTCTTGGTGGGGGGTTTTAGGGTGAATCTTGTTTAGGGCTGAGGTGGCACAATCTAGGCCATCCAACCGATTGTAATCTGAGCTGTCCGTTGGACTTGGCCAGCTATAAAAGGGGGAGTCCCCCTCATTTGTATCTCAGTAGAATTAGCTCAGAGTTAGACAGTAGACATAGAGTAGAGGGACAACTTAGAAGTAGCTTAGTTTAGATTGATTGTGTAGTTGGAGGAGAAGGAAAGTTTTCCTTTGAAAACTTTTGTAAGAGATTGTCGTGTAAAACTTTCATAATAAAAGATCTTTTCATTGATGGTGAAATTCGTCTTTGTTATGGATAGCTAGCGAGGTTTCTTCATCCCTTCTACTTCAAGTAGCGTAGAGTAGCGTAATTTCATTTTTTATGCAAGTAGATGTTAGCTGTGAAATGTGGTGTTTGATCTAAGCAACTTCATCTATCCATACCACTAGTGTATTTGCTGATGGTGAATGCGCCTTGTGTGGTCAACTGGAATATTATGTACTTAACTTCGATCATGATTTGTATGTCTATATGCGTTGTTGTGATGGTATTTTCATACTAAGTTGTGATCTGAACACCTTGAACTACTCCCCTGAAGATTGCACCGACTCTACGGAAGCTGTCCGAGGCGAGGCAAAGCGAAGTTTGGTTGAAGTTTGCTAAAGTTGAGCTCCATATCTCACACTTAGAATAGATTTAAACTCTCTAAACCCTACACCACTTTAAATTCGATACTTTCTGGTTAGAATAGGAAACTCGTGCTCCATTGATAAATCTGTCGAATTATGAAAACGCCTTCCTCTGCTGCTGAACAATTCCGTAAGTCCCCTTGAAATACCAGCAAATCACATTGAGCCAACTGAGACTATTCGCATTGAAAGAACCTTGGAGTTGAACGCACGAACTCTCTCGCAATCTTAGCGTGCTGGATACTTTGATAAAGAGAGAATAGGGTAGCCGTTGGCGACTTTATTCTGCGTTGGTGCGGTCACGAAAAACACATCAACAGGACATTGTTTAGACAAATTAGAATCATTTGCAAGCATTCTTATTGATGTTAAGTGAAGGAAAGTACCATTGAAGCAAACTAAAATATTGTATCAGTCATATGACCCTTGTATGCAAAGTGTTCGACAAAATTACCAAGGCCAAAAATCAGAAGTTTTCAATCAGATTTGAGCAGGGTCATTACAGCATCTTTCCAACACAGCCAAATTTCTACTTGCTTTCGTCTCCGGTGTTCTACGCTGAACCCTCATTCACGGGCGTTTTTACAGGCCTCGAGAGTTGACGGTTGGATTCATTGCGTAGCTAGAAGGACTCTGAGAAGATCTCTTGAAGAAGACAGCTGCCGAAAACCTCATATGAATGATCAAAAGGCTAGGCGCCCCTGGCCTGCAGAGCTACATCTGACATTTTAACTCTCATTTTATCCTCTATTTTACATGCTCGCCGGATCAACAGCTACGGTCGTTCAGTATGTCTTATGGACTGGAGAACGGATCCATCGCGGAGCTGGACTGAAGCCGAAAAGATCATCTGAAGATGATTACTGCAAAAACTGCCATCTGATGTGCTTTGACAATGATGAGACTTTTGCTCCAGTTGCAAGGTACACTTCTATTAGGGTAATATGTCTCTTGCATCTCATTTTGGTTAATCCTTATGTAAAAACCTTTTTCTGAATGGAACTTAGAGGATTTGAGGTGCATGGACAAGAAATCCATGCATGCAAGTTGAAAAAGACCCTATATGAGTTGAAGAAACCAACTCAAGCTTGTTACTCATGGATTGATGAGTATTTGTTAAATTTGGGCTTCACTTAAACAGTTATAGATCCTAATCTTTGTTAATTACTTGATAAATCTGATATATCAGTTTTAGTCTTGTATGTGGATGACATTATTTTTGTAGGAAGTAGTGAGAAGCTCACAAGATGGTGTAAGAGGGAGATGGCATCCAAATTGGATATGAAGGATATCAGCCTTATGCACTATTTACTGGGTCTTGAAGTATGATAAAGCATTAAAGAAGTCTTCCTAAGTCAAGGGAAGTATACAATGGAGATTTGAAAAAAATTAACTATTGAATTGTAAGACCCTTGCTACTCCAATGGTCCCAAATACAAAGTTGACTACAGATTCAAAATCAAATTTGGTGGATCCTTTTGTATGCAAGAAGTTGATAGGTTTTCTCATTTACTTGGTAAATATTAGACTTGATATTTATTTTGTTGTGAACACATTGAGTTAGTTTATGCTTGAACCAAGGCAAGTTCACTAGATTATTGCAAAACATGTGCTTTAATATTTGAAGGGCACAATTGTAAAGTGCCTTGCCAAATCTGACCTGAATTTTCTGAGTTGTTGCTTTGGGAATTTTGACAAACACTTGTCTTGAAAACTGTTTTCTGCTGGTAATTGATTTTTTGTTCTGTTTTTCTTGTTTTTGAATGATGATATGATACATAAAAGACTTAACTATCAATGCCAAATAACTTTAATGCGATAGGAATGCAATGCAAGTATTTTTGGAATTTTCTATGCAATAAGATGACTGAAAACTTTATGCAAATATGCAGCTACAACACATTGACATTTTTACAAACATTTTGAGAGCAAACTGCAAACTCCATGAATTGATATTTTGAAGCTCCAATGATTACAATACTGATCAATCTTATGAGAGACCAATTGTATGCAAACTAAAGACCACTCACACCTAACTGGCAGCTCCACCATATGCAGATTTTATTTTCATAAGAATGCAAATATTACAATGTGAATATCACTGTATGACAGCGATTTACTTCTAACAGTCCAGCCACTAAATGAAATGCAAATGATTACAAAATATAAAGAACCTGGAAATATCGATTCCTTCAATATCGAATTGCTCTTGCTTGAATGACAGTGACTATGTTGAGGATGGAATGCAAAATCACCCAGCTCAAATTGTTTACCAATGACGCCTCCACTCTTCAAGACGCCTTAATCAATTGTTGTGCCAAAATACCAAAATTGTCCCCTTACTTGCAGCGCCTGACTTGCTCTTGAAATTGCGACTTTCCTTGTTGTGATGGTGCTCCACTAATAATGAATTCGATGCCACCTTGTGACTGAAAAATCAATCTCCAGCTTGACAAAAATCGAATCCCCCAAACTGAGAATAAATTCCAAGGAAATCGAACTCTTCTAGGATGAAACCAAAATGCTCCAAGCTGCAAAATTCGAACTCCTCCACTGATAATGATCACCACAAATCTGTAATTGTCTTTTGCCAAAATCGATTTCTCCTACTATCCAAAATTTGGTCATAGACCATTAAATTTTGCCCCAAATTGGAAGACTGAAATATCTCCCCACTCAATTCCAGCTAGGGTTGATGTTGCACAACCGAACCTGGTATTCTAGAGTCTTCAAACCCTCGGACAATGCAAGCATGCAAGCTCTCACCACACAAGTATGAAAATAGATGAACTCAAGATATGAAGATATGGCTTGCAATGAGCTCCTTATAAAGAATTTGCAATCACTTCCAAGAAGCTTCCAGAAAATAATATTATTTTATTCCACAAGTGACTTTATGATAAAATATTTATTTTAGTCACTTTATTAAATTAATTAAATATAAAGCTATCTTAAAATATTAATTTATTGAGATAACTTTACAAATAATTAATTTAATATTTATTCCCTTATTTCTCCTATTCAGCCTTATTGTGACCTTTTCACACATCGCCCCATTCAAAATGGGGACCCCCTAATTTTTGCTCCATTCTGGTCTTTTGGCTTGGGTTTCTCTCTCTCTCTCTCTTTCTCTGTCTCTTTTCTAATGTCTGCCTTTCGAAGATCGTGTCCGCCTTTGAGCTTAAGCGTGAAATTGACCAAGTCTGAAAAT